>JACXGI010010510.1:0-18822 GCA_016801175.1 Esox masquinongy
GAAATGTATTCGGGTCCTAAACCATTCAGAGATTTATAAACTAAAAGCACCACTTTGAAATCTATTCTGTAACTGACTGGAAGCCAATGTAAAGATTTAAGAACCGGAGTGATGTGCTCTGTTCTCTTGGTCCTGGTTAACATTCTAGCAGCCGCATTCTGAATGAGCTGCAGCTGTTTTACAGTCTTTTTTGGGAGTCTAGTTAAGAGGCCATTACAGTAGTCAACGCTACTAGAGATAAAAGCATGGATGAGCTTCTCTTGGTCTTTTTGGGACACCAAGCCTTTGATTCTGGCTATATTTTTTAGATGATAGAATGCTGTTTTGGTGACCGCTTTGATATGACTGTTAAATGTGAGGTCTGAGACTATTAGAACACCAAGATTACGCACTTGATCCCTGGTTTCACGGGCTGTATGTTCCTAGTTTACTGAGACACTGATTTCTATTTTGCTTGAAGATGTCAGTCAGAGCTGTTTATTAAGGCTATTGCTTTAATCCAGAGTCAACTTTGGGGCTGGATCAGCTAATTCAATGGAGAACCAGGGGCTGTAGCGTGTTTTTGGATGCGTGTTTCCCTGACTGGAGCATGTTTATTTAGGACAGCGAGGAAGGGATTGTTAAAATAGGACCTTGCGTCCCCAACAGAGAGGATAAGGCCAATTCTATGCCAGTGTACAGAGGCCATAGGGCTTGGAAAGCCTTCTCATTAAAGTGTAATGAGTGGAGGGTGTTTGACCGAGCTGCTGCCGCTGATCACTAATGTCTGTGCAGAAAACTGCAGTGTGCTTGGCATGCACACTAGTGGAGATGGGATCAAAGAGATTGGTCTTATTCGTAGTGTTTATGTTGTATCTGGTGGGTTACTCTATGACTTGAGGGAGATTTAGGGCATCCAGCTTTGAAGGTGCACAGGAGAAGGGGTTTGAGCATGTCCCAGTTTAACAAGCTCACTGAGGGTAGATGGGGCATGTCTGACTGAGGGTAGATGGGGCACATCTGACTGAGGGTTGATGGGGCATGTCTGACTGAGGGTTGATGGGGCATGTCTGACTGAGGGTAGATGGGGCATGTCTGACTGAGGGTTGATGGGGCACGTCTGACTGAGGGTTGATGGTGCACATCTGACTGAGGGTAGATGGGGCACGTCTGACTGAGGGTAGATGGGGCACGTCTGACTGAGGGTAGATGGGGCACGTCTGACTGAGGGTAGATGGGGCACGTCTGACTGAGGGTAGATGGGGCACGTCTGACTGAGGGTAGATGGGGCACATCTGACTGAGGGTAGATGGGGCACATCTGGGATATCTCTCTTTCCTTCTCTCTCTCTCTCACACTCAGTGTATACTCTTACTCTAAATGCAATATGGAAAAAAACTTTGCATTCCCCCACACATTTCCCTCTTTTATAGCAGTGTGCAACCTCCCTTTTTCTTTTTTCTTCACAAATCCCAGAATATTCCAACTGGCAAATGCAGTTATAAAGCTCATTGGTATTCAATCCCACTTTGAATTCTACTTATTTTCCTCTCCGCTATTGTCTACTATTTTTTGGTGCGATGAGTAACATCAACAGGCATGCCGTGAACTTACAAAAATAAACTTCCAAGGCTGACACTTTTAATTATGGTGATTGCGTTCCAAATTAAGGGTGCACCCTGTTCACTTCATAGTGTGACAATTTTCACCTTATGTGTCCAGGTTAAAGTCAGTGCACTAGGAAGGAGTATGGGCCATTTAGGACGGCAGGTCTGTATTGGAAATGTTTGTACTGGGAACGTTCTGTTCTTTCTGCCTCACCATGATATTTGTAAGCAACAACGCACAAGGGGGTGTGGGATATGGACAATATACCACGCCTAAACGCTGTTCTTAGATGCATCATAGTGTGCGGACACAGTGCTTATATCTATAGATGTGTATATATGAGCTTATATATGCTGTATATCTACACATATACAGTTAGGTCCGGAAATAATTGTACACTGACACAGGTTTTGTTATTTTGGCTGTTTACCAAAATATATTCAAGTTACAGTTAGAATATGGGCTTAAAGTGCAGTCTCTCAGCTTTAATTTGAGGGTTTTCACATCCAAATTGAGGGAAGGGCTTAGGAATTACAGCTCTTTAATAAGTAGCCCCCCCTTTTTCAAGGGACAAAAAGTGATTGGACAGTTGACTCAAAAGCTGTGTCATGGACAGGTGTGGGCTATTCCTTCATTATTTCTTCATCAATTAATCAGGTAAAAGGTCTGGAGTTTATCCCTGGTGTGGCATTCACATTTGGAAACTGTTGCTGTGAACCCACAACATGCATTAAAGGAGCTCTCAATGCAAGTGAAACAGGCTGTCCTTAGGCTGCAAAAAAAATCCATCAGAGAGGTAGCAGGAACATTAGGAGTGGCCAAATCAACAGTTTGGTACATTCTGAGAAAAAAAGAACGCACTGGTGAGCACTGCAACACAGCAATTCCTGGATGTCCATGGAAGACAACAGTGGTGGATGATTGTAGGATCCTTTCCATGGTAAAGAAAAACCTCTTCACAACATCCAGCCAAGTGAAGAACACTCTCCAGGAGGTAGGCATACCATAAAGAGAAGACTTCACAAGAGTAAATACAGAGGGTTCACCACAAGGTGCAAACCATTCATAAGCCTCAAGAATATAAAGGCCAGATTAGACTTTGCCAAAAAACATTTAAAAAGCCAGCCCAGTTCTGGAACAGCATTCTTTGGACAGATGAAACTAAGATCAACCTGTACCAGAATGATGGGAATAAAAAAAGTATGGAGAAGGCTTGGAACAGCTTATGATCCAAAGCATACCACATCATCTGTAAAACACGGTGGAGGCAGTGTGATGGCATGGCCATGCATGGCTTCCAATGGCTCTGGGTCACTAGTGTTTATTGATGATGTGACAGAAGACAGAAGCAGCTGGATTAATTCTGAAGTGTATAGGGATATATTGTCTGCTCAGATTCAACCAAATTCAGCGAAGATTATTGGACGGCGCTTCACTTTACAGATGGACAATGACCCTAAACATACTGCGAAAGCAACCCAGGAGTTTTTCTTAAAGCAAAGAAGTAGAATATTCTGCATTGGCCGAGTCAATCACCTGATCTCAACCCGACTGAGCATGCATTTCACTTGCTGAAGATGAAACTTAAGGCACAAAGACCCACAAACAAACAACAACTGAAGACAGCTGCACTAAAGGCCTGGCAAAGCATTCCAAAGGAGGAAACCCAGCATTTGGTGAGGTCCATGCGTTCCACACTTCAAGCAGTCATTGCCCGCAAAGGATTCTTGTCAAAAGTATTAAAATGAACCTTTTATTCATGATTGTGTTAATTTGTCCAATTACATTTAAGCCCCTGAAATAAGAGCGCTGTATATGTAAATGTTTGCAATTCCTAAAGATTTCATAAAGATGTTTTGTTCAACCCCTTCAATTAAAGCTGAAAGTCTGCACTTCGATTGCATCTCAGTTGTTTCATTTCAAATCTATTGTGGCATACAGAGACAATGGTGTCAGTGTCCAAATATTTCTGGACCTGTATGTGTATTCAAGTGAATGGGTAAGTGTTTCCAAACCTTTGACTGGTACTGTCTATGTACACATTCATATATAATGTAACATTCAACATGGTGGATTCTTCTTTTATAATTTTCTTAGAATATCCTTATCACCCACTCACCATTACTGCTTTGGACGCTTCTGTGTTAAAGATGAATGTTGTTCATAAGATCTGGTAAGACAAATGATATTCATAAAATTTGGGAAAATAAATGTTTTTCAGAAGTTATTGAAATCCGCTATTTATGAGTTGTAGAAATTATTAAACCTAAGTGTGTGACGTGGTCGGTTATTTTTTTTTAGCAAGCTTAGACGACTATCTAGATTCTCTTTTTGTATTTTTTCCTTTCTGGGGGTCCTTTCTCGAGCTGTATATATTAAGGGCGTTCATTGTGATGTGTTTTATAGGCTGTCCGACTGTTTGGCCCCATAATGGACACCAAGTCAATATATCACCCGTCGACGTTCATCTCAGATAACATCTAATGTCTCTGCTAACAGGGAAGCCAAATCGACCATCTCTCCTCTTTGTTGCCGTTATTGAGTTTTCAGTGCTTTTAAAATGCAGTTCTGGCTGTATCTTGGTCCGCTAACTGTGGGCCTAATGGTGTTTTATGGGCCACTACAACTTAAAGTCGTTGGTACCGCTAGGTCACCGCTAGGTCACGATGGGTAAATAGCTTTACAGTTTTTTAGGTCACATCTGGGTCGTTCTTGAATTGTGGCGGTAAGTGCTGTGTCTTGAATTTAGCAGCATGTAAAAAACAAACAGACAAAAAAAACACTTTAAACTGATAAAATACATTTTCAGTTCTTTTGAGCTGTTATCTATTAAGAAAACATATGTCTGTTGTGTGCTTTGTAGAAATGACTGTGGGCTCTTAAAATGGGTTGTCTGACTGCTAATGGCTGTAGAAATCTAGTAAATTTTTTTTGGATTGAACAAAAAAACAATCTGTTTTATAGCTTATAATAATCAACACTATTAAAATACCTATTAGTTTTATGTAATTTGTGTCAGTACCTCAGAAATGACAGATTACAAAGCTATATGTACAAGGATCTTCAGCATTTTATCCAGTGGGCCAACTGCTATATGAACAGTGGCCTTCAATGACAAGTGTCGACACTGTAAACAAAATGATTCACCACATCATTTTAGTAAAGCATTGTTAAAGAATAGATGACCCAGGATTTTATCCTGTGGTGTCTATTTCAGAAAATCCTTGTTCATCTTTATGGTTATTTGGTGTAAACATAATTTATTTCATTCCTTCTCATTGCATGATGATTATAATCATTTATACTTGAAGATATCCTTATCTGCAGGAAAAGTTCAAACATATCGCAGTGATATTCCAAATGAAAAATGCACAATAATGTATCTTTTTAAAATTTCCTGTACAAACTTGAAGGAGTTGGTCATTTGAGTTAGTCTAATGGGAAGTTGTGATGTCATCACTCTGATAAAATGAACCAGGTGTACCACTTAAAGTCAATGAGTGACCACATTAGTGGATTTAGAATGTACCCATGTATATTTTAAATAGATACAACTCTAGACATTTTCCCCAACATGCCATACCTCAATTCCACTGTTATTTATCAGTCACCTGTTGTTATTTTGCCATGTCTGGGCTCTTGGATGTCCCACCCCTTCAGGGCAGTTCCTGATATAAGCAGGGAAAAACCTTCTCTGTGGAACCAGCTTCTTTTGGAGGCTAAGATAGCAGGGCCTCTTATTATTTTCAAAAAACATCTGAAAACTCACCTTTTCAAAGAGTACTTAAAATAGTTCCACTGCCACCATCTCTGTCTGTGGTCTTCTTAACTTTTTATGTTTATTAGTTGTATGGTCTTCTTTCCAGCACTGACCTTCACCGATAATTCATTAATTGATTAGATGCATTTACTACTAAACTGTGTGGTTGTTTCATCAAGCTCTTTTAAAATGTCCTGTAAGTCGCTCTGGATAAGAGTGTCTGCTAAACGACTAAAATGTAATTTAAGATAGACCCCGCCGCTTGAGGTGGACAATAGGTCCTTTTCGCAGCCATCATGGTAAATCTCCCTTTTGACCCTACGCAGGCTGATTAGTGCTAGGTAGAAAGTTCCGGACCACTCATTCTCCTTAGATCAGATGAACCACGCTAGCTCAGTGATTGGGATTCTCTCCTTGCCTTTGAAAACACACGGTCAATGTCACTGTCTTGCATTGCATACATTATCCTGCTGCACGTCGGCTTCTTTATCATGGTGTGCATAGTAATTAATTTGTAGATTACAGCATGCAGATAGTGTAAGACTATCATTCCACTGTTACCGCACATATAGTTTTGACATTTTGTTACATTAAAAGGCAGAAATTCTACATATGGCCCCTTTAATGTTCTCACTTTGAAATGATCTTACGCGCCATAGCACAATTCTAAGATTATAAAAATATAAACTCATAAAAACTTTGGAGTAATTTCAGGGGTTATTTTCTTCCTGTAATCTTTCAAAATGATCTTATTAAAATGTAAGTTATTTTCTTATATAGGCTTCTGGGAGTATTGTAAAGATGACTACCCAAACTATCGAACATCCTTCTAGATGATTAATTCCATTTAATGCCGTCTCTCAGATTCTCACGGTTATACCTCATTAGCAGTATAGTTTTCGACTTTAAAGGCTCCATAGATCATTCCACCTGTCCAATCTTCTCCTGGACGGGAAATACAACAATCCCCGAAAACTCCACTCAGCTGAACGATACCTTGATACTTTATTCCAATACCATCTAAAGTAACGAGGCAGTTCCATAACAGCAGCGGCTCCTAGTCTGTATTCCAGCCTGCCTGTGCATCTATTAACTTCAAACTGCACAGGGGAGTAGATGTCATTAATGTATAACTCCAGCTGCTTGCTCTTCCCTGAGCGGGAAGGTCACCATTCAGAGAATCCCTTCTCGGCACAGTGGTGTGTAAAATGCTTTATTATCATCGTCTGACAACTGTTATGTCATTAGCAGCTCATTGTTAGCGTGGTTCAGGCTGCGCAGCGGCTCTCCATCCTCTGTCTATTGTTTTGTGTTCCCAGCCTGGGAAGGTTGGGTGGGGAGGCGAAGACCTAATGGATTTCTGTCAGCCCGATGGAACATGTCTTCTCTGTTCCTGTAAGATCTACGACAGTTACACGCCATTAGTAGCCCATTGTCTGTCCAGATGTCTGTGAAGAATGAAAGTAGTGGAGCTATGGCACCTTGTATATATCTAAAACTGCTCATATATACGCAGTATATGGGTGATTCCACAGAATGTGCAAATTGCTCTCAAACCAACATTTAAGTCTGCAAACGTATAGCATTTTAGCATGTCATGAAACTGTATATTCTTATTCCATCCAAGACAATAACAAAGAATGTTAAATTGATATAGTCCTACATTTTCAACTCTGTCATGACAGGAGTTATTTGGCCACAAAAAAATTTAATGACTACTTCTCTAGCTGCTCGGCCTGTTAAAAACCTACTACTTCTCAGGCTTTAACTGTCCCTAGAAGGCACAAACACATCACTCCAATTTTATCTGCACTACACTGTTTTACTGGCACTACAAGTACCAGTAAAATAGTTCCTAGATTTGTTTTACTGACATTTAAAGTGACAGTTCTGTTATTCGCAAACAGATTTCCGCCCAGCCTGCGTAGGCCAGTAGCTCCATTACAGTTCCCACTGGCCAAAAAAACCCAGATCAGCAAAATGGTCCCTAGTTTTACACAGGCCAGTTACACAATTAACAGGTCACTTTGTACGATTGTTGAGACAGCAGAGTACCCGTTCTTTAGCAAGTGGGTTCTAGGGCCATTCTGTCTTCTCTCCCCCAGGTGGCCGTTTTGATTTGTCAGCAGTGCATTGTCTTGAAACAGCTGAGAAAAACACATTTGAAAGGAAAGTTACTCTTGTCAGGGCGAGGGTACACTGAGTAGCATTCTGATTGGATAATATAACCCCAGGGGACATGGAGAAGTGCTGTGATTGGAGAACAAGATCCCAAGAGACATAACATTTTTTGTGATTGGATAATAAGCTTCCAGCAGGAAGCTATACAGTAGAAACTGCACATTAATCATAACGTCCTGAAATGAAAAGTCTAAACCGTCAATGATAATGGAGGCATACAGTAGATGGTTGATTTCATGGTGTTAAATACGGGTATAACGTTCTCTAAAGATGACCGTTTACTAAAAGAAACGATTTTAACAAAATTTTTTTGGAGAAATTCAAGGCCTCTCCGTTTGCTTCTGTTGATTCTTCAATGGCCAGCGGTTTCCATAGCCAGATGTAGTGAACACACCTGAGCCAAGTTCAGTACATGTTCGTTTACCGAAATTGTCATTGTAAACTCTGACATCCGACACATTTTTTCCCATTATTTTATTAATCTTCAATCATTTATTAAGGCAATCCATTAAAAAGCATTTCACAAACCACAGAATGACAACAGTTATGTCCAACGTCTGGTTTGGAAAAGTATCATTTATCATCAGCATGCAAAACCGTAGACCGAGAGGTAGAACAGAACACAGTAAAGCATGGCTATTATGTCACGTGATTCTATTTCTATGCCGTTAAACACCCTAAACAGATTAGGAATAGTGGCAAGGAGAAACGAACACCTCTAGCTATCGGATAATGAAAAAATAAACTAAAAACACCAAGCTGTTAGAAAAAAATATAAGGGGAAATCAGGGATGTAACATGCTGGATGACTGCGGTTTCTACTTCTGGTCTATCATTATCACAATCACAATCATTATCATCGTATACAATAGATGGCTCATTCAGGAAGTGCCTGCCTATTACAGACTATTAGTTAGAGGGGTCGCACGAGGAGGGGTCACCAAACTTGTTACCATTTTGGCACAAACATGCACAGAAGGGGTATTCCAGAAAGGTGGATTAATGACCTAGAGAGCTCTGTCAAATCAGAACTTCAACGAACTCAAATTTGAGTTTTCGGCTACAGAAAGATAGCACGAAGTGTGGCCTGATCAGAAACCATAGAAACAAATGCTCTGAACTGAGCTTGCTACCTACCTGCTATCTGATCCTGTCCAAGAGAATAGGACACGGAGCTTATCCACCAATCAGATTCCTTCACCATGGCCAGTCCTTATACGCGGAATAGCCGTTTGACTTTGGAGGCTGCGCTGAGCGCCGTGCATTACAAATTATTGGACCTTGAATAGATCCTTTAAATTATTCTTCCAGACAGCCAATCATTTATCTGGCCAACTTACTCAACCACTCAATGTCCAATATAACCCAATGTTGTTTCGCGTTGACTAGGCTTATATGTCCTGTGTATTGCTTTGCAATTCCTCCCCAGTAATAACTGAAAGAAAACACGACAGCTTCAACAAAAGCCAGATTGAAAGCCTGGCAGAAATTATCAAAGTAAATTGGTAACTGATGTGGCATTATTTAATTATCAAATAGGCTTACACATGTGGGTGATTATTAATAATGTTTTTAATTCAAACGCTAGTGATATTAATTGTTATGCATGTAACCCAAATTCTTGTAGCTTACAGTATGGTAGGCTACTGTTACAGTGGTGGGCATTGTGCTCCACCTCTTGGTTCCGTGATGTCCATTACGTTACGTTTTCTGTCGTCGTGAGGACCTTTTTAAATGGTGCATGCGCGAGTTCACTTAGCTTAATGATTTGAAAACGAAACAGCCATTCTGGAATGCAAAAACTCAGAAACTCCCTCATCTTGTTGAGAGGAGCCGGATATGTTCAGGGAACCCTGAATTGTTTGAGATGTTTTTCTGGAACACCACTCCGTTCTACGGTCTATTGCAATTATTATAAAAATGATTGGCATCCTTCTGGATACCAAGTATAGACTTGACCTGGGGCTTATGTACAAAGACCCGATTCAAGCTCCTGTGGTTAATCTGAAATCCAAATTCTCCCACAATTGCTTTGGTAACCCAGTGTTTCCTGGTCCTGGCACCCCGAAAGATTTGCTGTTGCCCCAGCATCACTAACAATATTACTGAACCAATCAACTGTTGTAATTGTCAGGCCTTTAATCTGAGTCAGGCATGTGAGTGTTAGGGCAAGAGCTAAACTGTCACACTCACAGAGCATTGTAACTAGGATTGGGAAACACTATGTAAACCAAAGACAAAAATATATTTCTTGAATTTGACGACAACAACAAAAAAACAGGAACACATCACTTGTTTACTACCAGTTCACAGCTCTTCCTAATCACAGAATCTATGCACTTCTGAGGAATAAACAACACCTTTAATGGTCTTTTAAAAAATATTTAGGAGCAAACTAACAAACAGATTTAAAAACTAGAACTCTCGCACAGATAACTTCAAACTTTTCTATCAATATGTACTCACGTCTCGAGGCAATGTAAAGATAGCTTTAGCCAGCCAGGCAAAATTGTAAACAAGTGCTGACTTTGAAAAATGTACAACAAAACCTTGTTGTCATTCATGCAGTATACTTCCACTACCTTTTGCAAAATAGATTTTCTGGCCCTGCGTGCATTGTTCTCATTCAATACAAAAGTATAGTAGCACATCTGTCGCAACAGACACAATAATAATAGTTAATACATATTTGTTAAGTTCACTTGGCTTAAATTCACAAGTGAAACAGTCATAATTCTAGACGTTAGTAATCATACGTTCAACAGTATAATTAGGGAACTAAACTGTGGCTATGAAACTAAAATAATGTTGAACGGAGTTTTGAGTTTCCACACTGTAGGCACATTTGGATCATTTAGATACTGGATTATCGAATGTGCTTTCGTAACACACCTCCTGGGCATACTGTATCCAGGACTGCATGGGCCTGTTTGGTTTTTAACTCAACAAAAGAAGACACAATGCGCACATCCATCCACTGTAGAAAAACACACAATCAATATTGTAGACAGATTTTACCCATCTGGTGTTTTCCCTCTTCAGCCTGATCAGGCAGAGAAGACACAGCTCCTCCAGGAAGGCGATGTATCAACAACTTAAAGACTGTAATGCATCAACAACTTAAAGATGGTAATGTATTAACAACTTAAAGATGGCAATGTATCAACAACTTAAAGATGGTCATGCATTAACAACTACAAGATGCAGTCTGCAATTTTTGGCCTCTGGTTTAAAAAAGTGGCAATATTGAGCTAAAAAAGGTCCCAGAAAAATGGTGTAATATGTGCCAATTTGTGCCCCACGTCATCAAAACTGCTCACTTTCAAACTTGGAATTTCATGGCTGACTGATAAATGATGGAGATTCTACTGGTAGATTATACCCTACAGTATATAAACAAATAAAAAAGAATAAGAATAATTTAACGCAAAAGTCCCAGACTGCATCTTTAAACATGGCAATGCATCAACAATCTATATGTTTCAATATGTCAACAATGAGAACCCAAAATAGCAACATATCAACCATTCTCTGAAACATGGAAATGTGTCAACACTTAAAGTTGTACACATGTAACTGAGATGATTCAGAGCTTTGCCGGGTAATGATAACTAACCCGGTCTGAAACCTGAAGACTTGTGTTGGCTCTCTAAACAAATTGCTAGGCTTTACCTCTGTGGGTTAACACAACTGTGTAATGTGAAACCCTGGTTCAAACCGCAGTCAGTCTCATGAACATGTATGTAGAAAAATGGCAATACATGTAAGACTGAAATTTAGTTAGACGATTGGTACTGTGTATCAACTGCTCTTTGTGCAATTACTATGTCGACTGTTAACTCTTATTGGGAACAAAATTAATAAATAGTACAATCGCCAAAAGCGTGAGAAAATGGAGTAGGGTACACTCCCTGTCTATTGTCTACTAACTGTTCCATACTGTGCAGAAAGTATTGTTCCAGTGTTCTACAATTCCTCTGGGGCAAAAAAATAAATAATCTATTGTTACAAAAATAATAAATATAGCTGACATGACACTTTGCAAAAAGTGTGTAATCAGCATTTGGGCACCTTCTCATGGTTTTTGCTAAACTCACTTGATAACTCATGGCACTGCATGCAAAGTTTAAAAAAGAATAAAACACATAACACCAACCACAGCAAACACAATGGAAGGACTCTACAACGCCCTACCAGGGCCTTCTACCCATCTGCTAATACCATTTAAATACTATTCCTATGATCGGGCCTGACTACACATACGAATGGTATTGTAAATCGTATAGGTCCAATCCTGAATGCTGATTGGCTGAAAGCCGTGGTATATGAGACCGTATACCATGTCTGTGTCAAACACTTAAATAGTCCTGTTTGAATTGTATTGCTAACTGGTTTTGGAATAGCTATAATGCAGCGTGTGGTTTTGTGGTGTACTGTCAACATACCACGCCAATGGGCTGTATCTGCTTTCCGTTGTCCGTAAGAACAGTCCTTATCCGTGATATATTGGCCAGATACTACAAATCCCCACATCGCATTGCTGTTAGTTTGCTTCAATCCCCATGTCTTATTGCTTAAACTATGAGGGAATTAATTGATTCTGGATTTCTTCTTGGTTATGTCAACATTCTAGAGCTGGAAGACATTTCATTCTTCAACTGTGCAATCCTTTCCAATGTCTTTGATGGGGTAGCGCGTTTGTCATCATATTAATGTTGTGTATGATCTTTGTGCTTCTTATTTGGACAGCCATTAGTGCATTGTGTTGATACATGCTGTACTGGGAAATGCTGGATGCTGGGAAATCATTATGAACATGGGTCCCAATGTTACTGTTAGTCGAAAATAGAAAAGGATTCATCTTGATTACTGACAACTATTTCTAAACAGTTTAACCTTTTCTATCACATGCTTTATATTACTATACTCGTTCGAAGTATGAATAAATAATTATGCCAAGATCCAACCCCCCACCAAATATAAATGAATAAATAGAAATGTTAAAATATGAAGAAAAATATGACTTTGGATCCCCCAACACGAATAAATACGGTATTTTTTTTTTTTTTTACAATAAGTAAACAATAACTTGAATGTTTCCATATTCCAACACACACTCCAAACGGTAACACGTAGAAACGTGATACTGACCGGCACAACAGTTTCCTAAAAAAATACCCTCACTAAAAATGTTTTGCTACTCTTTACAACACCACTTACACCTAACATCATGTCACGCTCTGCCCCGCCTTTCTTCCCTTCTCCTTTCTTCCTCCTCTCTCCTCATTTCCTCTCTTCCTCTGTATTGCATCCTGTGGCTCTTTCTGCCAGCTTCCATCGAGCTATGAAATTCAGAACGAAACTCAAAAAGAAAGGGCTTTTTCTCCAAAACAGTCTCTGAAGGTTCGCTCCAAACAAAATGGAGACTTAATTGTTCCGCATGACAACCCAGATAAAAAATTAAAGAAAAACAATAAAAGGAAGATGCCGCCAAGCATTTCCACATTTCCCTTTAGCGTTCTCCACAAGTGGTCCACCATTCAGACCGCCACCCACCGTTCCCTCACTTCCTCCCCAGGGTTAGGGCCTCAGATCAGTGGGGAACTCAGATAGGGGTGGTCAGGGTGTGGTCGTGGTCCTCAGCACCGGGTTCTTCGTAGGGTGGAGGGAGGGAACAGGGTTTGATGCCTCTGTTCTTCATGTAGAGGATGAGTTGGTCCGGGATCTCAGCCAGAACGTCCTTGGCCAGCCGGGCCATGCTCAACACGTGGTTACCCGTACGGTCCATGTAGTCTCTGAATGGGACAAACTGACCGCAATTACGAGAGTTAGACATGAAGTCAGAACACAATGTACTCTGAATGGAACACAGTGCTGGCCAACCGGGAGAGAGACGTGCGGACAGTTCTAGAACACGCTGATCAGTTTCCAACTGAAGTGCGGGCGAAGAGGCCCCGTTCTGTCACATCAAATTTCTATTTATATTTCAACTAGGGACATTTTCATCAAGTGGAACTGTTTTTTTTTTTTTTTCTTGTCGATTTTTACACTCATGATTGATTTTCCTGATACAGTAAGCGCGATGGATGGGTTGGTGGCGTGGAAGTTTCACAAACGACACCACCCCACACCTCTCACCACGGTAGCTATCGTCAGTGGCTTCTTTACTGTGCATAACTTCTCCGTGACATGTATCGCTCAGACAGAAGGGAGAGGAAGCTCTACCTGCACAATATCTCTCTCCGCCAGCTTCCCCCTCGAGGAGATCCTGATGTCATCACCATCCAGCTCCACCATGGCTGCACAGAAGAGACTGTTTAGACTGCTGACTGAACCACCCATTATTGTAAACCTTATTATAAACTGCATGCAGGTTGGCTGAGTGTCGGGGGGGGGTGCAAAAAATAAAATAAATAAGTAACACCTGCTCGCGTTATTTGTTCACTCAGGTTCTCTTTACTTACTGCTAGGTGCAGGACCAAAGGTTGTTAGTCTCAGTTCTGTTCAACTTTTCAACGTAGCTTGGGGCAGTTTTTAAATGGGCAGAGTAATGGCGGGTTATAACACCAGCTTCACCAAGGTGAACCCAGTGTCATCAAAACCGCTCGCTTTCCAACTTTGAATATCATCTGAGGGAGCCAGGGATTCTACCTCTGCATCTGCAAAATCACGATTACTCCAAAGCTCTAAAGCTAATATTGCTTGTTGCTGTCGGCCCCATGGATCCGTGACTCATCTATGAGGACATTTATGTTTACATAGTCTGTCCACTAGAGATTTCACCAGTTTAAACTGCAGTGCATTATGGGAGTCAATGTTTTTGTAGGCCGTTATGATGACCTCTATATAGATAATTAAAACTGGCTTTTATTCATGAGAACATTCCCAAGCTCTGTAATTAATCATGCAAAATAAGTATATTATTCAAGTCAACACCAGCTAGCCCCTGTAAAAGCACACGGAGCACCAAATTTGAGGAGGATCAAAGTTGTGACCATATGTTTTTCAATATTTAGATTGTATGCAACATCTGTGAACTGGGTTTAGACATCTGCTTATTAACAAGGGACTTTCTCCGAAAGTGCCAATTAAGTTAACACAGCTTACTGAAACTTTCCTCAATGCCTCAAGAACTCGCTTAAGTTTATTTCATTATTTATAAAACATCCAAATCACTGTATTTGGGGCAGGGTTGTTTACAAACAGAACACGGCATATTTGACAGAGGAAGTAGCGTTGATTAATTACTGTATGCTAATTTATTATTATTGATTTCTTTAATATGGGTCAACGATCCTGGGACATTTCTTAACACCAAGTCATAACACCATTTTAAACCTGCAGGATCTTATTCTCTTTAAAATATTTTCCCTCAAACATGCTTACTTGTTAATTAAATTCAAATATGATAAAATATGACATTGTAATTATAAAATATAATTTTGAATGAGTGGGAATCTCACCATCAAACTCAGCTTGTCCCACTCCGACAATGATGATCGACATCGGAAGCTTAGCAGCCTGCAGAACAGAGAGGACAGAAAGACAACTAGATTCCACGTGACACTGTCAACATTCTGGTGTTGTTTTGACTGCTTACATGGGCAACGGGTCAGGCATAAAATATACAGAGTTGAATGTATCGTAGTTTCACAAAAGAAATAAATGAATAATTAAAAAAAAAACACAAGATGGAAATGACTGATCCAAAATTAAAAGTCCATGCCTTCAAAAGACCCGGCTTATCATTGTTCAAACTGTGCATGATCCAGTGGGCATATTCAGTGACAGAAACACAATTTAACAGTCTGCAGAGTCTGTTAATCCAGTCACAAAGCAGCCAGAGACAAGAAGGCCATTGGACGAGATACAAGGACCAGTATCTGCAGCTTATCACCGTCTGCTTGGCCGCTTGCCGTTTAGCTGCTCGCTCCAGCACAGGATGTTGTGTTGACAGTCACTATGGGCCGTGGTGGAGCTCAGCCGTAGTCTGACATTCGGTCAGGATAATGAATTAGCACATCAGGATTGGAACAACAGAACAATTTGTCTATATATATATATATATATATATATATATATATATATATATATATATAATTTGTGGATGCATAGCTGCCAACAGGAAAGTGGACAGTAAATAATTATAAAAGTGTTTTAGCCAGTCATGACCTCTGTTGTCCTGGAGGATAATCAAAACCAGCTTTTCTGATATGTTTGTTCAGTGTATACAGGACTCTCTTTTGTAGACATTTTTCACTGATATTTTTATGATCTATTTTCATTTGGTCATATTTGAGATTATTTTAGTATAACGAAACCAACTCATTCTCATCAAAGAACACAGAACAATGCAGAACAGTCCTTTCTAAACTGTTTTTAAAAAAGTATTCTGTAGAGAATCAGTACAGAGCAGAGGACAGTAACATATCATACTGAACATTTTGTAGTAGTCTGCATTGAGGTCAAAACATCCCTTTTTCAGAATACTTCACATTCCACTCCCAACATTGAAATCCATTACCACCGCCTCGTTGACTGTATGCAGCCTGGTGCAGTAGCAATATGATAACAGCCACCGCTAAGTGATTATAATGTGAGTTGGCTTATAGGTAAAGGTAAATATATAGTTAAATAATGTAAATGTGTAGCACAGTTGGTAGAATAGAGCATGGTGCCTCCAGTGCAATGCCAGGGTTACCCCCCCCCCGGGGATAGCAGGAAGTAAAAAAAAAAGCATGAAAGTGTACCATTTATTACTGTAACTCTGGATAAGTGCATCTGCTAAATGACTTAAACATAATTTCAGTACGAACAGCAAATGACCCAGTAGCAGATTCTCCAATCATCAAGACCAGCTAATTATGAACCAGTGCCTTGTGAACCGAAACGCCATGTGCACAAACTGTTATCAATCATCAAACAGACAGTCGTGGACCGTATACTGTAAATATATTATATTAACACTAATCTCAGCTCTTAGCATATCTAAAGCTTACTTCCATCCTCGCACATCGGCGTAATGGACCAGTCTTTGTTATTCTCCCACCCATAGATAAACAGCGCCCTGAAGGGAATGTAGGTGCAGAGGGGGAGGCGGTCTAAGCAACGCCACAGAGATGTATTGTAAAAGCTCTGTGGCATTAATAAATGATACATATATGCCCAGGGCGAAAACACATTTGGACTCAGGAGAAGAGGAGGTGTGTGTGTGTGTGTGTGTGTGGGGGGGGGGGGGGGCACAGGATGCAAGTGGGTCAGTGATTCTGGAAAGCCTCCTGGGGGAAATGGTTTGTCACAGATAGGAGTTTCAAGAAAAGAGGGACTCCCCTCTGTCCTCTTCGCTCTTTTTACTTCTCTCTGTCCTCTTTCTTCCATCTATTTCTCCCCTTCCTTACCCCTTTCCTTCTCTCTTTTGCTCTCTTTGACACACAAACATGTTTCTCTATTTAATAAATACACATGTATTAATAAATTCCACACTATTTTGTCATGAAGACTAAATCACAAACCTACATTACACAGTCAACACTGTTAGTAAGTTCCCTTCAAACCTAAGGAATCGGACCCTAGAAGATATTTACACACCGTTTACCTTTGAACTGGAAAAATAATTATGTACGCAGAAACTTTGACTACCTTGATTTCTACCTGTCCCCGGCTGTTAAAATGCGCTCCACTCTTCAGCACTAAGACATGGACATCTCTAAAAATGGACATGTAAAAATATATATGAATCTTCTGACTATATATATATATAAATATATAGACAGAAGATTATATATAGGACAGCTGGTTATTTATACATATAATCAGAAGATTTATTTCAACCATTCTCATCGTGACAAATCATTCAGAGAGGCAGCCCCTCCACCACACCACTAGTGACATGGGTTTGAACTGCCAGCACAAAGACAGCCTCCCCATGGCAAACTATTCCTTATCTAGTGCACTGCTGCCGAGCTGGTCTGGTCCAAAGTCAGGAATATTAAGTTATCCGGGGACAATGAGATATGTAATAGAGTGGCCCTAATTCATTATTGGCGAGTAACGTGAGATGAAAAAACTGAAATAATTCAGGTTTCAGACTGAAATAATTGCACTGTATGATTCACTGACCTAAGGAGTTTGAGAACCATGGAGAATCAAAGGGAGGGAATGGAGCTAATATTTAGCCCAAAGGCTGGCCTGCAATATGGACAGATACGTGGGGGTGAGGTAGGCTGGGACCACAGATCCAAAACTAAAGCATTATGAAAGCACGGGGGAAAAAGGACCTGTAAATGATTCCTTGCGCCCAGGCGAAATACATTTTATTGGGTGTTTGAAGGTGACAGCAGGACACAAAATGCTTGGCTGTGGGAGGTTAGAGGCAGACTTTTGCCCAAGGGTGGATTGAAGGCTTGGACAGAGGCAGCTGAGGTAGGATAGAACTAGAAGGTTTCTCAGAGGCAATATATAAGGCTTTCACACAGGCAGGTTAGAAGCAAGGCTTTCAGAAAAGCAGGATGGAAGGGTGAGGCTTGGACTGAGACAGGTGGGAAGGCTACGACAGGTTAGAAGGCTTGGTTGAAGCACATGGTGTCATAATGGTGAAGTGTAGGACCTCTATAGGCGGGAGCAGGTTAGGGAGCTTTGAGGAAGTTGGGAGGCTAGAAGGCTTAGCTGAGGCAAGGTAGATGGGATAAGCTGGGTCAGAAGGTGTAGCTTGGAAAAGGCAGCTTGGAAGGCTTGGCGAGGCAGGATAGAGCAGCAGACAAGATCTTAAAAGGAAGGTGTGGCTGTTCTAATGGTTTGACTAACAGTCGCAAATTCCCTTTAAACCCAGTCTGCTGTGGAATCACAGGTAAGAGGTCAGCCAAGTGCAGAACGCCGCTCCCTCACTGGTCAGCTGGATTGTAGACACTGTACACTCAGCTGATGTTGATTCAAAACCATTCAAAACCCTGATTTGGTCAAACAAATAAATAAAAAAACATCCACAAATCTGGAGGGCAAACTGGAACGGATAACAGACAGAACAAACATACCAGAAATCCTCAAATAAAGTGGCAGAGACTAGAATGGATCAAAGCAGCAGAAATGAAAGTTTTTGGCTGCGAGCCAGTTGAGGAAAAAGGCACAGATGCTGTGGTGAGTTTAAAGTGTCCATAAGGCCCTGCAGAGACAGACAGATAGAGATATCGAGAGAAAGCGAGAAAGAAACAGAGAAAAAAAGAGAGATAGACGCACACACAAACAAGGTGGGAAAGAGACTACAAAAGGCATTATGGGTAATGGAGACGTCCAGGAGA
>JACXGI010010511.1:0-22215 GCA_016801175.1 Esox masquinongy
AAAGCACACGGATGTACCTTGGGGGGTGTGCCCACCCGCTGCGAGAGAACTGCCCCTACTCCCAACTCCGAGGCATCCACCTCCAGAATGAAGGGAAGGGTAGGATCGGGTTGTCGTAGGATGGGGGCAGAGGTGAACAGGTGCTTCAGGGTGTTGAACGCGGCGTTGGCCGTGTCGGGCCAATGGAGAATGCGCCCTTACCCGGGACGGGTGAGCGCAGTGAGGGGGGCGGCCACACTGTTAAAGTTGCGGATGAAGCGGCGATAGAAGTTCGAAAACCCCAGAAAACGTTGTAGGTCCTTCACCGTAGTTGGGGTAGGCCAATCATGCACTGCAGAGATCTTGTCCTTATCCATGCCGACACCACCCGGAGTCAGCACGAAGCCCAGGAAGCTGACGATGTTTACATGGAAGGCGCTCTTCTCCGCTTTGACATATAAATGGTTGTCCTTTAGCCGTTGAAGGACCCGGCGGACGTGCGTAACATGTTCCGTCAGGGAGTGGGAGTAGATTAGGATGTCGTCGATGTAAACGATGAGGAACTGACCGATCATATCCCGGAAGATCCCATTCATGAAGGACTGGAACACGGCTGGGGCATTGGTAAGGCCGTATGGCATCACAAGGTACTCATAGTGGCCCCAGGCAGTGATAAACGCCGTTTTCCACTCGTCCCCACTCCGGATGCGGACCAGGTTATAGGCGTTGCGTAGGTCTAGCTTAGTGTAGATGGAGGCTTGGCCCAGCAGTTCCAAAGTGGCCGGGATGAGAGGAAGGGGAAACCGGTTCTTCACGGTGATGTCATTGAGTCCCCTGTAATCGATACATGGGCGTAATCCGCCGTCCTTTTTTCCCACAAAGAAGAAGCTGGCCGCTGCAGGTGACGTGGAAGGGCGGATGGCTCCGATCTCAAGCATCTCGTCGACGTATCGGTCCATTGCTTCACTCTCCGGGATGGACAGTGGGTAGATCTTCCCTTTAGGTGGAGACATCCCCGGAAGGAGGTCTATAGTGCAGTCCTCCGGTCGATGGGGAGGCAGGCTGGACGCCTTCTCCTTGGAAAACACACATGCAAACTGGTTATACACGGACGGGATGTGGGTGTGAACGGGTGTATCGGAGTTCTCTATGGAGGTGGCTCGACAGGGAACCGAAACACAGTGCTCGAAACAGGCAGGAGACCAGGACAGCAATTCCCCGTGGCGCCAGGAGATGGAAGGGTCATGCAGGTGCAGCCAGGGATGGCCGAGGATCAGGGGTTCTCGGGGAGAAGGGACTACCAGGAGCTGGATAACCTCGGAATGTAGGATCCGGATATGAAGGATGACGTTGTCAGTCCGTTGAGTCACCAGTCCAGTACCCAGAGGCTGACTGTCTAGGGCGTGAATCCTTAAAGGAGGAGAGATAGGTATCAGCCGTATTCCCAGTAACGTCACCAATTGTTCGTCAATGAAGTTCCCTGCTGCCCCTGAATCCACTAGAGCCTCCACATGCTGCTCCGACCCTTGGAAGGCGAGGCGTGCTGGAACACAAAACTGCCTCTGGGTAACATTCAAGAGTGAGGAAGCACCTACCCATGTGGCAGAGGAGGGGAAGTGGTCCTCCCGACGGGAGGGTCGGACAGGACAGCCACTCAGCTGATGACTGCTCTCCCCACATTAGAAGCACAGATGTTCGCGGATCCTCCGGCTACGCTCGGAGGAAAACAGAGGGGCGCGGCCAATCTGCCTGGGCTTGGGGCTCGAGTGTCGAGGCGGTGGCGGAATGGGCACGGGAGCCTCACGGGTACAGGGTTTCTGTGCCCGCCTGCGGTCGGCTAGCAGTGAGTCGATGGCGATGGAAGCCCGTATGTAGTCGTCCAGGTCGATCATGTCACCCCTGCACGCCAGTTCCGCCTGCAGTTCCCGGTTCAGGCCCCTTCGGTAGGCCGTAAGGAGAGCAGGTTCGCTCCACCCGCTACCAGCCGCTATAGTGTGGAACTCCAGGGCGTAGTCATTGGCGGAACGGCTTCCCTGTCTGAGGTCGTATAGTAGATCGCCAGCGTGTCTTCCGGAGGCAGAGTGGTCGAACACCTCCTCAAAGAGGCGGAAAAGATCAGGGCTCGAGATCAGGACTCGAGATCAGGGCTGTGAGCGGTCCATAGGGCGGTGGCCCATTCCAGGGCTTTGCCGGTCAGCAGGGATAGTAGGAAATCGACTCGGTCCTTGTCCGTGGAGAAGTCGGCGGGGTGATGGTCGATGTAAAGGCGACACTGCATCAAAAAACCCTGACACTTCCCAGGTGAGCCATCGTACTTCGTAGGCATGGAAATGGAGGGGGAAGGACGGGCAGACGCAGTGGCACCCACGGCGGACCCGACAGAAGACTGCCGAAGAAGGCGACAGAGCTCATCGATCCGATCCTCCTGCTGGGTAAGGCGCCGGTGCAACTCCGCTGGATCCATCAGTTTGGGTGAGGTATTCTGTAATGAACTCACACGAAACAGAGGGATGGAGGGATGGATCCAAGCGCAGAGCGCAGGGACTCCTTTATTAGGGAGAAAACACAGGAGTGCTGAAGGAACAGGCAGTGGCGTAGTCAATGGGCAGGCGATTGGTCGGTAACAGTCAAAGCAAGTAGGCAGGAGGCAAAGGTACAAAGGGTAATCCAAAAGAGGCGGTCAACAGGCAGGCAATGGTCAGTATACAGAGACGGGCTGATATAAGAAGTAGACAGGGATAATGCCACGCTCGGGAGAAGAAGGCTCAGTAGAGTTGCATACAGAAACAATACCTCACAAAGACTGGCAGCAAACACAGCACTTATATAGGGGTAGAACGAGACACAGGTGCAAACAATAATGGGGATTGGGTAGGCAACATTCAAGGCAACAAAGGAAACAGGTCACTTCCCGGATTTCACAGGCAGGTTACATTCAAGTCAACGAAGGGAAACAGGGCACATCCCGGACCTCACATTTCTTTTGTAAGTAGGTTTAGGTTTTCCTTACTAATGCTATTAGTTTGGATTTTATTTTAATGGGATTGCTTAGATGAACACAAATAACTTAACAATGCCATCTGCAAGTAATGGACCAAGAGTAGCATTATCAAAAAAGAAAATCTAAGATGAAAGTGTGAATTTTGAGTCATTATTCTTTCTCTATTTTTGCACTTGCTCTCCCTTTTGTGGTCTTCCTCTTTGAGATCTCTCAGTCACATTCTCTCTTTGAGGTCTCTCTTTGAGGTCTCTTTATCTCTGTCTGTCTCTCTTCAACACGTCACATATTGTCACGTATTATACAGTCCTATGGAGTTTGAGCTGGTGTTTTGAGTGTCTGTTCAATCAATTTCATAAAGATGAATGTTAACACTTAGTCTTTTTCATGCATAATTTTATATAACTCCTTCTTTTCCACTGGGACACCTTTACAATTCTTTGTCATTAAACTGAGAAGTGACAAGGGAATAACAACCAAAGTATAGTCGTAATTAAAGAACTTTCAGAAAAACCTTACTGCATTGATGCTCTGTAGTAAGTCAAACTGGATTCAAACTGGAGCCAGCCAGTCTAGAGTCATACTGGAGTCATAACATGCAACATACTGTACATTCTACTTCAAGTTTCCATGACAGCACATCTGTCTGTATTTTTAATGCAGCTTTAGCTCAGGAAAAACCTGAAATCTATTTACATTCAACCAATAAATGGGGACCGTTTTTGACATATTGTGTCATATTTTTTCTTTTCATTTCTTATTCCAAAACAGCTTGAGGATGGGAGTAGTTCAATCTCACTTGCCAGGACCTCATTCTTTAGCTGTAAGAAACAATTAGGAGTTCAAATTAATCAACGTTGTCAGATTGCTTTAGTTTATCACTTTTATATGGACAATGCAGCTCAAGTAAAGATGTCTTTGGCTAGTTTTGGCATTAATGTGAACCACTGGAGAGAGGGTGAGTAATGGAGAAACCAATGTTAAATTGGAGCTTATCTGCCCTGATTAATCTGACTGCCTGCTGTTGACTGTGTTGATGTGGAGTGACTTCCAACAATGATATTGACTGGTCATCATTCAGTTCAGTGCTTATTGGGAAACACTGCCATATCTTTTAGCCATTAGGCCTGAATGAATCTTAGCCCCAGGAACGGTGTGTTGACATAAAGACTAATCTGCAGACAATTTCCCTACCAACTAATCTAAGTATCGAGTGTAGTAGTAGAAATTTGTCACCGTCATCCACTATTGAAGATTAACAAGGCTGAAAATATGGAGAAATCTGAAAAGAAGCTTGTCTTTCATCACAACACAAGATTTAGATCATATCAGACAGCTGATCATGTGTCCAAAACACTCACAGGTACAGAATGAATGGACGTTGTGTTGCTGCTTAGCGAATACTGCTTCAACCCCTGTCCCAGTCTCGAACCATTGATTTTCTAATTACATTTGATACACTAAAAGCTAGCTCCCAAAGGTAGATAATCAACACTGAGGGGTGTGTTTCATGCTTCACTACTTCGGGTGAAAGTTACTAAACAGCAAATCCACTGCTGAGCTGAGCAAGTTACAGAAACTGAGCTTCTATTCAACAAGTCCTTCTCTGGATGTTCGACTGTCCCACATTTGGCTAAAACTAGTGGTCTTTTGTTTCGCCAGACACGGCTGAAGAAGTTCAACACATCTCATGTGCTACACAGATGTATTTCATATTTACCAACTTACAAAATTACCTGCTACACTTTACCTTATACTGTGGATTGAAAAAATCCACACCCGAAAAAACACTGGGATGGAAAGATGGCCAAGTGGTTGGAGAATCACAAACCAGTAACCAAGACGTTGCTAGATGGAAACCCGGAACCGACAAAGTGAAGAATCTTCTGTTCTGACCCTAAATTCTCCCGGCTTATTGATAAAAATTAAAACGTACCTGGTAAAATAAGGGGAAAAAAATGAAAAGTCAAGCATAGCAGTTACACAGCTGGCACAAACCAAGCACAGCTGCTTCCCACTCAGAGGTGTCGTTTGCGTCACCTTGGGTGGGTGCTGAGAGAGTGTGCAACTTAACCTTAGTCTGGCCAGTCAGCAGGGATCCCTGTTTGATGGCCCAAAGGAACTGGTGATAATCTCTCCAAAACGCTGACAGTGCACTGCACGGCACCCGGCATTTATGACCGGCGTCAGAGCTAGCCTAACCACAGAGAGCGGAGCCACTCCGAAGTCAGAACACTACATCAAAGAATAAAGGAGACAGGGAGGAGAGGGAAAGTTACAGAGAGCTACAACAGGATGAGCTAGGAGACTGGCCGAGAGCTAGATCAAGCAGGATAGCATCTCAGAAAGAGATGGAGGGAGGCAGTAAAAGGAAGAATGGGAAGACAGGGAGAGAGAGAAATTAACGATCTCCTACTATTTTCAGATTACGCTGCAATTTCCTCGAACAAAAACTCTAGATTATTTTTTGGACCCCGGGAACATTATCCATCTCCTCTCATTCAATCTTTAAATTGGGTGACCATTCTGGAGGCTGGGATGTACAGGCGGCTTTTAACCTGTCAGATTAAAATAACTACTTCTCCATGATCTATCCGTCCTGCATATTGTTCCCTGGATATACATATACAATTTGAATTCAGGGTCGAAAAGAAAATGTTTTAAAGGACAATAATGCATCATCTTGTATATAATGTAGTTCAAAGGAAAATGAGACTATGACAGATAAATGACAGATGGGCCTAATCAAGACGAAGTTTCAAAGTTGTTGTTGCGGTATTCAAATATGGTACTTTTGGCTTGTGTTTATTAGGCCCAAAATAGAAGAAATGTCCTAAAAAAGAGGTTCTCAAACTTTTTGAGTTCAGGGACTAGTTTTGTGATTGCAAATTTTCAGGGACCCTCTCAGAACACTTGACAGTTAAAGTCTGAACAAAAGTCTTGGGCCTGGGAAATAACAATTTATTTCATCGCTTTTGATGATGTAGAGCTTACATTACAGTAACGACCTTAGAATAACTGATTTTCAGTGTCAATGTTTTAAAACAAAATATCCAACTGAAAAAAAATTCTATCTACCATTTGTAATTGAGTAAAATTATAGGAATTGATCAAGGGTCTGGGTCTGGCACTTATATTGGGACGAGGAAAGACACAGGGAATGTCCGCAGTATAAGTGTTCTGGGCTGCTTTCCTGGGACCCTTGTACACTCCATCTGACAAGGCCTGATTGAAGGCAGATTTGCCTCATCAAGGGAAGCAGCTAAGCTGTATTCAAGGGACCATTTTGCAAAGGTTACTACTGATTTACTACTGGAGTTATAGAATTATTTGTGGACTCTGAGTTCATCCATGTAGGGCATACCTTCATAAATTTACAAGGCATATCTTCAAAAATAAACAGATACTGCTTCTTTTGCCTGTCCATCTGCCTGAGGCAACCACAACATGCTGGGCCTAACAATGGATTAATCATTTAATAAATTACACTCTTTTACACTCTGCGATCTGGTAACAGATTATCTGTGACTTCAGTCTATTCAACGTAGTTAACGCAGTTACAAGCGCGTTAGAAGCACTGTGTGTTAACAGTGTGTCCAATCACAAACAATAATTTCCTTTTCCGTTGTGAAACGCTCTACTATGTTGCACCCAATTGAATGGCCCTTGTTTTCATTTGCCATTCCAGCCAAATGGTTTACATTAACTGTCACAGTTAGACATAACTCACCACGCTAGCTATAGGCCAAAACACACAGCATTGGATTCGCTCATGCATGATCTTTAATAGGGTAATCAGCAGATAGACGCGCCTGACTCTCACACCAACGGATGCATCCCCTTTTGAGAGCTGTCTTCGTAGGCTTAAGCTGAGTTTAGCACCACAGGAATATTTAGGCTATGCATGGCCGTAGCCTGATTGTATGACTTTGCAACATAACCACAAATTCCCTTCACAAGGCAACCACAAAAATTCATGGACATGTGTTTCAGCGGCATCGATTCACATAAACACACACACACACACACAAACACACACACATACACACACCCTCTTGATCAATTCTGCATGCAGTGAAGCGATCTATTTAACTCAGCGATCTTTGTCTCCTGGGGAGTATTCTAATTGGGTTGGGACAATTTTCTTCACACGCGTGTTCCATAGGGACAACCCCAGCCAAAAAACAACAGGCTGTGATTGATGTGATTGACTTAACCAGAGGGGAGAGCCGAAAAGGCAATAGAGGGCAAGTCAATAGTGCCGATGCCTGTCTTAGCAGCTTCAGCTTAGCGATGTAGACATATGCAAATTCATGCAAAAATGCAAACGCGCCTAAACACCAGTGTCATACGATTGGTTTGTGATGTGTAATCATTCCACCAACGACATTAATGGCCGCATGTCTCAAGTTAGAGATGCTGTCACTGGCCGATCACTTAGGAATGACATTGACTAGACATAAGTGATTATAGGACGTAGGGTTTTGGTCAAAGGCAATGCGCTATTCAGGGAATTGAGTGACATATTAGGTTGAGCCTTACTGTGATTAACCCATGCATAAATAATGGAGATAACATGCTAATAAGCTAGGTTGGAACATATGGTCAGGGGGAGCGTGTCAGCCTGAATGTATAACCAACTTCCATTCTGTACATCCGTTATGTTCCACAAAGGGGAAGGTTTGTGTAAAGGAGAGTAGTCACAAGCTTTACACTCCAAGCTTTACACTCCAAGCTTTACACTCCATAGCTGGTTAAGTCATTGAAGAACACACACGGACGGTAATAACCAACTTCAAATCAGCATATCCATTTCATTCCACAGAGGGAGATATTTGTAGTATAGGAAGGATTCACAAGCATCGGACTCCATTGTCAGTTCAGTCATTAAATTCTTTAAAGAACGGACACAGTATGAGATTTGTTGCAGGGTTGCTCGCAAATTTAAGGCAGCAAATTTAGGCATTGATTTCAATTGACCAAGTTCATTGCAAAAATCATAGAAAAACGGATGCCCCCTATTTCATTTACTTACTTGGAATTTCAGTTTACTTCTTGAGTTGAGTGACTTCCATTTGAATTGAGCAAAATGCTGTTTTATAGGTTTGTTCTCTATTATGTGCATGATTGGGACTACATTGTGTAGGACCCTATCTGTCCTACTGATCAAAAATAATGCACTGTGCAGAGAAAAGGATGCCATTTGGGACGACTCCTTCCTATGGTGCCGTTATTGTTATCAGCCTGGATTCTGCCCCATAAATCAAACTACACAATCTATCTATACTAAAAGAAAATACAAACACTTCATGTGAACATCGGTCCCTGGTTTCCTGATATTGAAATGAAAGATTCCTGAATTGTTCTATACTCCATACAAAGGTTATTTCTTACAAATTGTGGGCATACATTTGTTCCATTTACTGAGTGTTTCTTCTTTGCCAAAATCCATCCACTGACAAAATCTTTTTCCCTGTATGTATCATGAGCCATGAGTCATTTTCCTTCATCAGTTGCCTTCGCGGTATATTACCTTACAGTATATTATGCCAATGTTGGGGAAGAAACATATAGGTCAATTTCAGTGTGACTTCTGTGATTAAATAAAGGACACATAAATATTACACAATTTAGTGGAAAAGGGGCCATTTTTATGTTTTTCTATGGGGAAAGTGGGTAAAGATATTGGAGAGAGTTTTTGCTGAAAGAGACATGGGCTGGATTTACACAGATGCCGAAGTAGTAAATGTGCATTGGAACCATCGGCTTAAACCGCTGAAACACCCAAGGCTGGAATATGTCAGATTTTTTCCTTTATAGATTGCTTGGCCAATGGCCTGGTTTCAGTAAGGACCACATACTTGTACAGTGGCGTGAAAAAGTATTTCCCACCATCATGATTTCCTATATTATTGTATTTTTGTCACACTGAATAGTTTCAGAGCTTCATTCAAAATGTAATATAAGACGAAGAAGACCTGAGTAAACACAAAATTCTGGGTTTAAATTATACTTTTATCTTTTGAAGGAAAAAAATTGATCAACTTTTTTCCTTCAAAAAATAAAATTATAGTTTAAACACTACATATGCAGTAGTAGAGGATATCAGGAAAGGGGCAAATACTTCTTTACGCCTCGGTACATGCTTTGCTCTCTGTATGGCTTCAGGTCTTCACTGAAATGGAATTCCACTGTCGTGCTGGCTTCTGTTAATTGCATCCTGTACGGCCTGATGATTGTGGTTCCATGTCATCACTGACTGACTCCCAAGTGAAATTAAGACCTGCATTAAGTCAGTTTAGTAATTGTATTGTGGTGACGCTGTGGGGCAGCTTAGTGACAAACATGTCATCATGCATTAATTGCTCATCTAGTAGGGTGCTAATTGTACATGGTGGTGGCGTTTCGTTGTGTGTTCTGACCTCTGACACCAAACCATACTAGCTAATCCTAATGTGGTGAAAGCGCTATGCTACGCTTCTAGAAACATAGCTTAACTTTTAGTGCATCTGTAACAAAAGGTTTGCTCGATGGAAAGCCTCAAAAATCTTTCCTCTGGTTCTTGAAAAGACAGTTAACCCTAATTGTGCTTTAAGTCACTCTGGATATGAGCATCTGCTAAATGTAAAAAAATACTGGCTTTACTTCTTGGGTGGTCTGCACACTATATTGTAGTGTGTCTTACTCATTCCCAGTCAAGTGATTTATTGAACAGAAAAATGCCAAATAGGACCTGTGATGCATTTGAATGCAATAGATAGTCATGATAGACAGTAATGTGGACTTATTTTCTTGTGTACTTATGTCTTAACAGTTAATAATTCACATGTCACTTTTTCTAAAGCATGCAAATGCAGAACTTACACATCTGGCTGTCATTAGCAGGTTAAAGACTGGATTGGATTAATGATGTGTTCCTTATTTGCACACAACATTATTATTGCTTCTAATGGCACTAACTTGAATGGCAGAAAGAGACATAGAAGAAAAGCAATGTGAACAAATACAAAAGTACTCTGTACTCTCTGCAGACATTTCAAAAGAAAAACAGGAATTTATTTTTGAATGTTTGCCGTATTCAACAAAGTTGAGCTAGTATGTTGTGTAGCGTCTCCTGGGAACAGTATATAACGTAACTCGCAATGTTGCTCTACTGCAGTCTCCATAAGTGACAGAGGTGGAAACATTGATGGACAGTACAAAATGAAGTCACAGACATTTAGACAGATTTTGGAATTGTGCCTCAATAACAAGTTGGAAATAATACCACACAACAGAATCATCATTCATTTGGGGTTCAGGCTGGAACACCTCATTCATCCACAAGGGTGGATGAATCTTGCTCCAAGGAATACATTTAAAAACGGTTTGCCACACGTCAAATAAAAATAAATGTCCAAAAGTTTACTACTGCTGTCATCAACTCTTGATTGAGAAGAGAGGAAAGGAGAAGGATTAAAAAAATTCAAGCCAAAACTCATTGGATTTCTTTTCAGGTGAACAATTTTAAATAAATCAATAACTATATAAACCATCTAATTCCAGTGTATTCTGACACAACTACAGACAGTGACACGGTGAAATGCATTCAAATAATAAGTAGCTTTACCACAACCGGCTACATGAGTTTGCCCACCTCATACAGAGCCACTTACAATAGGGAGTGAATACAGTTTAGTACTGTCCCAACTCATGGCAACCAATGTTATAAACGCCATATTCTACCGACTGCACTACACCAGAACTTGATGGAGACACTAACATCGGATCTGCTTCTAGGAGCATAATGACTAATTATTGTCCTTAATTTGTTCATTCGTAATTATGGTAATTGCAACAATTCCCAGCAGCCTTGAAAGAGTCAATAAGGACGTGTCCTCCTCTTGCCAAATTGCATTGCTTCTTATTACAACCAGGTGTATCATCATAAACCTACCCTCTTGGAGAAGAGAACGTCCTCTGGCCAACAACTGACGCACCAGAGGGAGAAAGTGTTGACTTCCTAAATGAGCTTGACACATTCTGCATATGTTTTGAGGCATGACTTGCTGTCCATTGTGATCTCAAAGGAACTTGATAGTGCTTGAACAGTTTGAGGTCCCCTTCTCATTCAGTTCCTTCATAGGTCCAGTTGTTTTCGGCTTCTACGGGTTGCATTCTTTCAAGGCTGGAGTGCTGGGCCAGGTACTCAGAGTGGACAACCAGCTTCTTTTGGGACACTATACCCTCCCTGCTCTCCAACAGTGATCCATTCCAGAAGGCCAGTGAGAGATGACATGGCATCGCAATGTTGAGTATACTTGAAAACTGTCCAGCCACAGGTTTTGAAAAAAAACAAAAAAAAAACACTTTTTTCCTGAAACAAATGAATGTCCACAACGACATTCAGGTAGCACCTAATTTTCATGTCCCAGCGCAAAGTAAATACAACTTCCACAGTGCTGTAAATGTTGACTGCTTGCTATATATTTAAGCTATATGCCCTGTACATTGTAATGATTTTAAACCTGTTTGCCTCAATTCTCAGGCCCATTCTTGCTGTCATCTCATTGAATTAGTATACCGCTCGCTTACTGTGACAGTTCAGCAGCTGTGTGGAACCTCAGGCCCAGCAGCAGCCCCGCCGGGCACATGAGTAACGGGCAATCAGGTATAACCTGAGACACCTGTGGGCATAATTATTTTTCCCCGTCCCCTATAAAGCAGGTTTCGATTCACATGGCCCAGCTCTGTGAGCATGATGGAAACCTCCCTGTTACAAGGAGCGACAGGAGCAGGAGGATACAAAGTGTAGAAGACGGCTGTCTGACTACATCCGCATTGAATCTCACCTCTGCCAATTGAAATGGTATTTCTGAGTTTACTCTTGGGCAGTGTGGCCAGATTAGGCGGTTTCCGGCCCAATTGGACTATTTTTAATAACAGTGTGTGAGCAAAAATGGACTTCGGTGGGTCAATTTACAGATAAAGTTGTAAAGAAAAAATTGTGTTTGGGTATTTTTTTGTGCCTGCAGGTGATTGTGCAGTATACTGTCAATGAAATCTGGCAACACTGCTTTCAGGTTTACTCTAATCAGAAGTGTTAGGCCTAGTCAATGTGGAATCTGTGTAATAATGTAGTATTTTAAACGTATTTTAAACATGATCTATACAGTGACTTGTACAAGCAAAATATAATGCCGTCCAGTTGAACAAATATGACAGAAGGACAGCCTCTGACGCGCATGCGCACATATCATGGCACGAATAGGACACCAAGAACGAAAACGATCATTAACAACGATGGCTGGAATTAAAATTGACAGATAGAAAAATAAAGTTTTCCGGCTAAGCAAGATGGATTCAGAGGAAGTTGTATATGGACAGATGGAGAGTGTGGTACACATGAAGAGCAAAGACAAAAGAAAGTCAAGATGGCCGAGAGAGGACAAGAATCATAAGGCAAGAAAGGAGACAAAGGATACAATCAAAATGGACAAAGATACATTGTGTTTGTCCGCCTGGCTGAACGACGGCAGTCACAAGATGGGGTCTCTGTCACGGGACCCTGGACTCATGGACGATACAAGGAACTGATGTGAGCTTTCATAATTATTGGTTAAGAGTTCTTAAATGTTTATTTCTAAAAATGTATCGTACCTAAACATTAAATGAAGCTGGGATTTATCAAGGAAACCTGATCAGTTTCCTCGTTAATAGCCAGGTTTATTTAATTGAATATTACATGTAGTTTGAAAAGCACTTTGATGGTATATAGCATGTTTTAATAGGCATTCAAGAAATAGCCTGTTTTGTTGTGCTTTGTCATGTTAGATGTCATTTAGAGTCAAATGCATTTACTGCGTTGATAATGTTTTATTCCGTGAGGCCTCCACTAAGGGGGGGGTCTCATGACAATGTGGGTAGGCCTTTATCAGGCCCACCGCATGGTAATTTGCTTCCGCGTGCTGAGCTGTTAGCTAGAACAGGTGGGTAAATCTAAACCAAGTGATAAATTTGGTACAATGATAATTTTCTAATCTGGCAAATATAATCTCACGGTTTTCTTACAAAGGATAAAACATTGTGTTTTTTCTCGTGGTAGAATTAAGAATCCACATGGTAAAAGTATTTGTTAAGAAAGACACTGTGTCCCATGAGGACTGAATTTTAATCCAATATAGTCATAGCCTACAAAAGAGGGTAAAACAACCAAGCGAGTTTATTCCCCACAACACAATAGTTATTTTAAATGCTGAACTGAGTTTGGTTAAATAATAGTTTTTCTTTGTTTGTATTTACAATGATAACTGAAACAATACTTGTGTTTTAAAACAGATGCCTGATACTCGTTAATGGAGTTTAAATTCTAAAATGATAAATTGACAAATGAACAAATAGGGTATTGATGTAACAGTGTTTAAGGCCTACATTGAGTGTCCTTTGGATTACTCATTATTGTACTTTTATTTTAGTGACGTCATACATCTGTTTAATTTCTACATCACCATTCTTATGAGTTTTCTTAATTTCCACCCTAATGTTGAGTTGCTGTGTAGATACAAGCACATTTTTACAAACCGCAACAATATTAGATGGGTAGGACAATAAATCTGAATCTTCAGTTAACAGAGGATATCGGCTAAGTTGAAAGAATAACATATCTTGCTACAGACCGTCTGAGGACCATGTCAATGTGTGTAAACTTAAGTTTCATATACATTAAACAATGCATTTGGCCTTTATTTATGGCTGACCATATGTGGGTAAAGCTAAGGGCTCCAGGAAGGGAGGCAGACCCCCTAGGGTGACCCCAAACATTGTTTCCCATTACATCAGTGTAGCCTATTATTAAGGGTTAAATTTGAGTGTTCAGACTTGTCTCACCTGTGGTAATGTCCCCAACACAAGCATGTTCAGTTTTGGGATAATCAAACATTAAGTGAAAGCTAAATATATTTTCTGCTCAATAGCTTTAACATTGAAATCTACGGTTTTGAAACCACCTGAAGTGAGGGTAGAAACCTAAATCAACCTCATTGTTGATAAAACAATCTTAATGTCAATAGAACAACAGATGTGGTCACAGTGTGCATAAAATATGTGATTTAGGGTTCGGCTGACCGCCAGTATTTGGAAGAAAAATGAATCAAAATTGGATAATTTCCTTGAATATAGAAGGTTAATTAAGACATTGTTTGTCACTAGGTAGTTTGGCCATTGTGCAAATGCTAAATTTGGGTGCTGTAGATATGCTAATACAATCGCCTTGGTGGTTGCAGCAGGTAAACCACTGCAACATGAGCTGGAGTCTTCTCTCCTACAATTTAGTTGAGCAGTTTATCCCTTCGGCATGCCTCAACCACGGGATAAGGTTTATTGACAATTTCAATATTTTTTGGAACTGTAAAGACTGCTTTGGACCTGATGGGGTTCATCCAAACATGGGATGCCAGCTGCTTGGTGCCAACATATGTCACGCTCTTGGAATGCCATGTCCAAACAAGATAAACATGAAGGAGAGTACTCATAGGCAGAGTATCCACCCCCCATCTCCTGACCCTCTAACTAAAATCACCCAATGCTTCCAGAAGTTGTCCTTGTCCAAAATGGGGACACAACAACTCCAATCCCCCCCTCCACCACACTCACCCTCTCCACCTCAATCACACCCACCCTCTCCCTCTCTATCACACTCCCGCTCTCCCCCTCTACAACACTCACCCTCCCCCCCTCCACCACACTCACCAATCAGGGAGCTAGTTCTAACCAAAGAGAGCAGAGCTCATCTTTCCCTATGTCCCACTCCTCCCCCCCATTTAAAACGATTGCTTAGACAACTACCACATCGTCAACAACCTTGTCCTTTATTTCCACAGAGCACAGAATATACTCGGTGATGTGCTTCGGGTCCCTGCTATTGTGAAAATAGCAATGCCGACTGTTTTGAGTACAAGCTAGGACCCAGTCTCTCTATTCTTGTGTTGATTAGAAATAGAAGGAATCGTGTCCATGCAACTTGTCTAATCTGTTAACTGTAACAAGTCAACCTACTAGTCCAGGAACCCCTATCATATCTATTATGCTGGCTTTACTTAATATCAGATCTCTCGCCGACAAATCATTCTTGGTAAATGACATTATAATATCCTACAACCTAGATTTTATGTTTCTCACTGAAACGTGGCTAACAGAAGATTGTAGTGCTACTAATCTTAACGAGACAGCACCTGAAAAATTTGGTTATATGAATACGTGTCGAAATGGTAGGAAAGGAGGAGTGGCTGCCCTATTCAAAGATACATTCCAGTGCAAAGAAAATACACTAGGTAATTTTATTTCTTTTGAATACCTCTGTTTTATATTGAAGGGTACCCCCAAAATTTTGTTTTTAATCATTTACAGACCTCCACGATATTCTGCAAATTATATTGATGATTTTGCCGAACTACTCTCTGTTATATCAGTTGATTATAACTTGTTTATTATTACAGGGGATTTTAACATCCACATAGATAATTGACGAATTATCTATGCGGACAATAATGCCAAAGAACTTTTTCCACTACTTGACACTTTTGATCTCACTCAGCATGTGAAAAAGCGTACACACACTCAAGGCCACATTCTAGATCTGGTTATCTCAAAAGGTCTCGATATTTCCTCTGTCATGGTTAAAGACTTGGCCCTGTCTGATCATTTCTGTGTCTTTTTTGAATCACTCATCACCCCGAATGTTCCAGTAAACTCTGTTTCTGTTAAGATAAGGTACATTAATTAGAGTACCAATGCTCAGTTTATGGAAGCCATAAGCTATCTCTCCAACAATAAGTGCTGAGTCAGATGATGTACTCCTGGATAATTTTAATGCCAAAATATTGAATGTCATGGATCATGTTGCACCGGTAAAGGTAAAGAAAACTATGAGCAAACAGAAAACACCATGGAGAACCACCATGATGGTAAGCGCCCTGAAAAGAGAAAGTCGGAAAGCGGAACACTGTAGATCATAGAACACTTATAGATAGGCTGGAAAATTGGGTAGGACTCTCTGGGACAGTCCTTGATTGGTTCAGATCTTATCTAGATGGCCGGAGTTACTTTGTCACCATTGGTAATCATGAATCTGATAGGGTGGCTTTGACATGTGGAGTTCCACAGGGATCAGTTCTCGGACCGCTTCTGTTCAATCTATATATGCTGCCTCTAGGCCAAATTCTACAGAACAACAACATTAACTACCACAGCTATGCCGATAATACTCAAATATATATGGCTCTCTAACCGTATGACAACAGCTCAATAGACTCTCTGTGTCACTGTATAGAGCACATAAATACCTGGATGAACCAAAATTGTCTACAATTAAACCAAGAGAAAACTGAGATTATTGTGTTTGGCAACAAAAATAAAAGAACAAGTATTAGTAAAGAGCTGGATTCTTGGGCCCTTAAAACCAGGGATCAAGTGTGCAATCTTGGTGTTCTGATAGACTCAGACCACACATTTAACAGTCATATCAAATCAGTCACCAAAACAGCATTCTATCATCTAAAAAATATAGCCAGAATCAAAGGCCTGGTGTCCCAAAAAGTCCAAGAGAAGCTCATCCATGCTTTTATCTCTAGTAGGGTCGACTACTGTAATGGCCTCTTAACTGGACTCCCCAAAAAAACTGTAAAACAGCTGCAGCTCATTCAGAATGCAGCTGCTAGAATGTTAACCAGGACCAAGAGAACAGAGCACATCACTCCGGTTCTTAAATCTTTGCATTGGCTTCCAGTCAGTTACAGAATAGATTTTAAAGTGGTGCTTTTAGTGTATAAATCTCTGAATGGTTTAGGACCCGAATACATTTCTGATTTTGGGTTCTGACCAGATCCTGACACGGACTTGTTAGGACAACCAGGCAATTTGCTGGATCCATATCACACTGACTGCGATAACTGATATTGGAATTTTAAATCACTGATACAAGACAGAGAAGACTGAAGACAAGGACTACAGGACTGATATGGTGATTTCATATGTATGAAGGTTTGTTTCTCCCAAGACAGGTGGGAAACTCTGTACGATGACAATCCCAAAATTGGACTTCGATGTATTTTGTGATGATCCTTAATGGTCGACATTATACTTGTATGTTTGGATAGTGAATCCTTCCCTATTAAAGGTAGAATCTTTCCCTATTTAAAGTTAGAATCTTTCACAGGTACAACAGGATATGCACATGTATTTTGTATGATATTGTAGCATGGATCATGACACGGACAAGGTTTTTTTTTTGATTGTTCAATGGATAACACTGATAGTAGCCTGCTGATGTCAATATGTTTCCCGACCCTTCTAATCTGAGGTGGGAGAGGGATTGATGACTGTGTTTTTGCGTCAGAGTGGGGTGTGTCAATTGCCTTGTTTACATAGATTTTCATTTGAGGAACAATTAGACCTCATTGGTCAGATACTCCTTTTTGTTGTTTTGTATTAATCATTTGTAACATACGTGTATGGGCCTTTTCTATTCATTAGAAATTGAATTTTACTTTAATGTTTTATCAAACATGTAGTGTTTTTTCTTACATGTGTGATAGGAGGGACTGTGGAATCTGTGAAATAATGTAGTATTTTAAATGGATTATGAAGGTATGTTTCATTGGAATTTATAAGCGCCTAGGTAAGAGAGCAATAGGAACATCTGTGTTTAGATTCTCTCTTTCGGTAGGTTGTGCTCTGATAACCACAGGAATGTTTACATTGACCATCTGGCAGGGGGTTATCGTCTTGTAAACATGATCTTTGCTAGGTAGACATGCCCTTCAATATATATATCAGCTCATAACCAGGTTTACAGTGAGAAGATTTTGGACATTCATTGAAATAGGACAACTCTGCTGCATTATTCCAATAAATACCGAATGTATTTTCTCCCTTGATTTGTGCGGGTTCTCTATTATTTAACCACTAACTTCTAACAGCAATATGTGTGTTTGGTTTGATACAGCCCTTGGATAGACCTTGGGTATTGCTTAATAAAAATAGACTTGACATAAACAAGGAATTACAAGAGATACTATACCTGTTTGTTGGCTCGTTTATTTATCCACCTGTCCAGTTTAGGTACATTTTGGGTGGTTGAACCCCCAACTGTTTACATTATATATTCATACCTACGCACTTGTCTCGCAAGTGTAACTGCGTCCCAATGGCCGTGGGTTTGAGCCCAGGTCATGCCACTGCCAATTGTGGCCGGGGGGGTCAGTTTGGGCGTGGCATATTGGACTGGCGTTGCCCTGGGGAGGGGGGAGGTAATCGGGCATAGGGGATATCCTGCGTTCCAGCAACGTCTCTGGCGGGGCGAGTGCCTCTAACCTGGCGGTGAATAATATAATTTAATAATTTGAGCGAGGGTTTCCAAGGATGTGTTGGCTCAGATGACTCTCCCGACTCCGCAGGGACTGTTGTAGCGGGGGCGGTGGGTTGTGTAGTGGAATTGGGAAGCAAACATCATAGTTTGTGGGGTGGTGCTTTAGTAAAACATAGAACATTGGTTGAATTTGAAATGGGGATATCCAACGAGTGGTGCACATCTCCTTCACTATAAACACCTCTGGGCGGCAACATCAAAACACCTTTCCAGACTCTAAACTCCGGAGGACTTCGAGTCAGTCGTCAGCCAGACTAGAATTCTACAATCCTAAAGATGTTTGCATACAGTATAATACAGAGGTTACCAGGCTGTTACTTACTATGTCAAGCTTGTTCGCATGAAAGATACTGTACATGTGAACAATTGCGTGTTTGCCTTGTATTAAAGCACTTAAAAACACCTACAAGAAAAGACATGCATAACTGCATAATCTCCATACTTATGCATGGCCTGTGCCGTGCAGGCTGTTGCATTTCTATGTTCATTTTCTTTTGTTTCTGTTGTGTCTGTTTCTATGTTCTTTAAGTAATTTCACCTGTGTCTCATTTCATCGTGCCCCCCATTATGTCCATATTTAGGTTCCTCCTGTCCTAGTGTTTGGTGTTAGTCATTGTCTGATGTTGGTGTCTTATGTAATGTTCGTGTTAGTTATATCAAAGCATTGTTTCATGTCAGCCTTTGAATTAAAGACTCTTTGTTTATTTATACCTCTGTGTCTGGGTCCTGCCTTCTACAAACATAAAAATACTTCTTTAACAGCATGCTAAAGAATGCTTGATTCTTCTGCAGTAATTTTGCATGGCATCACACAATTATTATGTTAAATTTGTCAGCAGAAGGTGCAGACCAGGGGAAACATTTGTTGGCATGTGTCTTGATTGAATTGCAGTGATTTCAAGTCCTCATATATGATTGGTGAGCATTGTACAGTACAATGATTTGACTGTTATCAAAATATCAAATATGCAAGACAATCCATAATATGCTGTATTGTTGATTGAATGAAAAACAACAACCTGGCCATCGCTGAACCCCGAGGGTCTTAAGATTTGGCCATGTTTGCATTTTTTTTAAACCAGGATTTTTATAATGGTAGTCTGACTCAACGTACCTTGTGACTCTGATCATGGCTCTGCTCAAGCAGCTCCAGAAGGTACGTGTAAATTGTACATTCTGTGGTTACCAAAGAGCTTTCAACACTCTCAAGGAGGTCTCTGTTTCATGGTCCTCATCTACCATCCTTTCAGTTCAACTTTCTCTATTGTTTTCCTTTCTTCCACTTCCTTTTTATTTCGTTCAGATAGCTGTCTGCCTATTCACAATTCCATTCTCTGCTTCTATAACGGTTCCATAAGCCTCCTGTCCAATTGGGGCTAACAGTCCATTTAAATCTCCATAATACTTCAATGTTTCCCTTCCTACTTCTAAGGTGCAGATGCTCTCTGTTTCGTCATTGGAATAATTATCAGCAGCTGCATAATAAATGAGGATGTTAAATTAACACTGTTAAATGAACAGTGTTGTGTTTTTCACCTCAAAATCCTAATAGAATGTATCCACTGCTGTACATACTGTATCTTTATTTATACTGTAAATTCAACATATACATTTATTATGTTCTGTGATATACTGAAGCCTGGTGTACATCACCCCTCATTCTGTGTTCTTGGTTTTTCTTTCCCTTTTCATACATTTTCTGTCACTCCATCTTGACATCTTATATTTTTACTACATTATTAGGGGCTAGAAACGTGCATTTTCACACATGGTGCCAATATATCTGCCTACCTGAATATGATACCAATTCACTTTCTTTGTCAGGATTGTATTTGAAAATCTCTGGCCTTGAGATTGTCTCCAGTGACTTAAAAACGATGAGCCAATGCAAAGAAAGATGAATCCAGCTCTGTCATTTTGCAAACAACATCTAGGACGCTGCTACAGCCCTCTCTTCCTAAGAAGTCCACTCTTATGGCTCCCTTCGAACACATTCTCCAGTTGATTTTCATGTTCCTTCTCTGAATGGGCGATGGGGTCACTCGAAGGTCATCATCGTGGCCCCTGCTGTGAAATCACATTGGCCAGGGTGAAGTGAATTGGTCTTCTAAGTGTCAGTAGCCAATTTCCTCTCCCAGTCAAAGTACATCTAGTTGCTTTCAACCAATACTTTAAAAAAATGAAATGCAGGAAACTATTACTTTACGTGGCAGTATGTTTGTCCTGCCCTTACGAAAAAGCTCAATTGGATTTCTATAGGAATATTATATACGAATTTTATACAAATATCAACGAAAAACTTAAAGAAATCCTACGGAATTCATATGGTAAATTTGTGACATATTATAACAATAACTATAGTATCCCTATAGTAATACTATGGCAATAACTACAGGATTAATATGGTAAATTGAGACATACTATAGAATAACTACAGTAATACATTTACCAGAATGGTGTTAATCCAGAGTATTATTATTACAATATTATATATTAAATTGGGACATTCTATGGCAATAACTATAGTAATCTTATAATTGATACTAGAGCAATGACTATAGGATACTTATGGTAAATTGGGACGTATTATAGCAATAACTACAGTAACCTTAAAAATAATATTATACAGCAATACCTACAGTAATACAGTGGATATAAAAAGTCTACACACCCCTGTTAAAATGCCAGGTTCTTGTGATATAAAAGAATGAGACAAAGATAAATCATGTCAGAACTTTTTCCACCTTTAATGTGACCTATTTCATGAACTATTCAATTGAAAAACAAACTGAAATCTATGAGGAGGAAAAATAAAAAATAAAAAACTCACATTAACCTTGTTGCATAAGTGTGCACACCCTTAAACTAATACTTTGTTGAAGCACCTATTGATTTTATTACAGCACTCGTTCTATTTGGGTAGGAGTCAATTAGCATGGCACATCTTGACGTGGCAATATTTTCCCACTCTTCTTTGCAAAAGTGCTCCAAATCCATCAGATTGCGAGGACATCTCCTGTGCACAGCCCTGTTCAGATCACCCCACAGATGTTCAATTGGATTCAGGTCTGGGCTCTGGCTGGGCCATTCCAAAACGTTAATCTTCTTCTGGTGAAGCCATGCTTTTGTGGATTTGGGCTTTGGGTCGTTTTCGTGCTGAAAGGTGAACTTCCTCTTCATCTTCAGCTTTCTAACAGACGCCTGAAGGTTCTGTTCCAAAATTGCCTGGTATTTGGAACTGTTCATAATTCCCTCCACCCTGACTAAGGCCCCGGTCCAGCTGAAGAAAAACAGCCCAAAAGCATGATGCTGCCACCACCATGTTGTTTTTGTACCAAACATAATTGGCCATAATTTTGGAATTATGGCCAAAAAGTTCAACCTTGTTTTTATCAGACCATAACACATTTTCCCACGTGCTTTTGGGGGACTTGATGTTTGTTTTTACAAACTTCAGCCGGGCTTGGATGTTTTTCTTTGTAAGAAAAGGCTTCCGTCTTGCCACCCTACCCCATAGTCCATTCATATGAAGAATACGGGACATTGTTGTCACATGTAGCACACAGCCAGTACTTGCCAGAAATTCCTGCAGTTCCTTTAATGTTGCTGACCAGTTTTCTTCTCGTCTTTTCATCAATTTTGGAGGGATGTCCAGTTCTTGGTAATGTCTCTGTTGTGCCATATTTTCTCCACTTGATGATGACTGTCTTCACTGTGTTCCATGGTATATCTAATGCTTTGAAAATTCTTTTGTACCCTTCTCCTGACTGATATCTTTCAACAATGAGATCCCTCTGATGCTTTGGAAGCTCTCTGCGGACCATGGCTTTTGCTT
>JACXGI010010512.1:0-27443 GCA_016801175.1 Esox masquinongy
TAATATCCAAGTTTCACTTTTTGAATGGAATTACTGAAATAAATCAACTTTTTGATGATATTCTAATTATATGACCAGCACCTGTATATGTGTGATAATGTAATGAGACCTAGCTGTACGCGGGTGTACGTAAATAATAATCTAAATCAAACCATTACCATTCCTACATCATGAAAAAGACCACATGGACATGCACAGAGCATACAGACACAATATCTTCGTTTGAGCCGGAACCATCGAGAGGAAATTTGAATTGTTCCTTAAACTTTAATTAATGGATATTCGTTGTAGGGGTCACTACATTTTTCGTTCAGGCAAATCAAGTCTGACATTTTGAAGTAGAAATTACAAATGTAAAAAGCCTTTTTAAACCTCGTATACACTAAACTTGAGGCCTACCCACAGGGGGGTACTTCTGATCATTCATAGCATGAGAAGTGTCAGCATTAATATGGTAGAACGGTTGGTCGCACATGACAGCGTATCTCAGACAAAGCAAAATGTGATTGGAGTAACAAAAAAAGAAACCGTTTTAAAACCACTGGACTAATTCAGCTCCTCCATATGTGCTTCTGAAGCATGTTCCATCGTGTAACATCGGACGCTTTAGTAAAGGTAATTCCATAATGACAGAGCAGCCATGTAAACCAGAGTTGCACTCAAATCAGACATCAAAGGGTTAATTCGGCTCGATGCCTGAATCCCAAATGGTACCACATCCCTCTGACGTGCACAGCCTTTGACCAGAACTCAATGGACCCTGGTCAAAATGAATGTAGTGGCAGAATGGGGACATTTGGGATGCTGCCTCTGTTTTTATAAGTCTCTGCTGATCTCCTATATCTATGACTAAGAGTGGTAGCTGCAGTCTTTTAAATACTTCTTCATATACAACCTACAACCCTGCAATTTTAATCTTGTTTTCAACATAACTACAACAATTAATTTGGTGCTCGAAACCAGAAGGTTTATAGTATATTTAATAAGGCAAATGAGGTTATGGAATAAGGCATATGGGGTTGTGGAATAAGACATGGGGTTGTGGAATAATGCATATGGGGTTGTGGAATAAGGCATATGGGGTTGTGGAATAAGACACATGGGGTTGTGGAATAAGGCATATGGGGTTGTGGAATAAGACACATAGGGTTGTGAAATAAGACACATGGGTTTGTGGAATAAGACATATGGGGTTGTGGAATAAGACACATGTGGTTGTGGAATAAGACATATGCGGTTGTGGAATAAGACACATAGGGTTGTGAAATGAGACACATGGGTTTGTGGAATAAGGCATATGCGGTTGTGGAATAAGACACATAGGGTTGTGAAATAAGACACATGGGTTTGTGGAATAAGGCATATGGGGTTGTGGAATAAGACACATGGGGTTGTGGAATAAGACATATGCATTTACCACAAATCCCAGAAGTATATTATTGCTATTATAAACCAGGTACCATGCTATCAGAACAGTAAAAATAATAGTTTTGCTTTTCATTGTGGTATATGTCCTCATATACCATCTCTTTCAACCTGTCAGCATTCACTATTTGTTTGTGCTGTTTATAAATTATGGTCCTTTATCTTTCTCATAAAAAGCTTTTTACAGCGAATAAATGATGCCGAACCCAACATTCCAGCTAACTGTGAAAGGAATGACGAGTCCATATTCAAATCCACTCCCTCTGTATTAGAGCTCTAGTCGAGAAAAAAACCCCAGGATCGGAGAAGTATTAGTACAGAGAACCCCGGAGCATTAGAGCTTTTGTAGAGTAGAAAACGGTGTTAGTAGACCTTGTGTATCGCTCAGCTCTAGCCGACCCCCGGCTGATGATATTGACAGTTAATGTTAACGCTCTTCGCCTGACAGAGTGGCGGAGACTAGAGTGAGATTGCCAAGATCAGTCAACGTCCGCAATACACACTCCTCCCTGCGCGCACACCCACCTCCTCACCGCCACAGGCCTCCCCATCTTCCTGCCTCAGCATCCGGATGGTGTCAGCGTTTGCCCCCCCCCCCTCGCCCCGACCATTACCACACCTCCCTTTACTGGAGATGGACACATCCCTTAGTCTTCTTCTGATTTTCCGCATTCAGAATCGATAGACTGTTAATGTGGTACAGCGCCACAGAGGGAGGCTGGCAGGGAAAGAGGTAGCTCCAACAGCCACAGAAGAGTGACAGCCTGCTCTGTCTTTGGGGGAGTGGGGAGCACAGGGTCTGTTTGCTTTAGCCAGGGGCGTGAAGCTCTCTCTGGGAGAGCTGACATGTAATTGTTCTGATTTATTGTGTGTTCCCCTCCCTGCCTTTAATTTTTTTGTGTGTATGGGGTACATATGTACGCACCTGTGTGTGTGTGTGTGTGTGTGGAATAAAGTTGCCTCTAAACTGATCTAAGGTCAGCTTTTTACTTTTTCCACCAAGCGGTTCAAGTGATTTTCGGGGGAGTTAACTGATCCTAAATCTGTGCCTACTGGCAACTTCCACACGCTGCGTGGACTGAGCTACATAACTATCGCCCTGTATCATTCACTTCAGTCATCGTGGAGGGCTTGGAGCGGCTGATCAAGGACCACATCACCTCTATCCCTGCAATTTGCATAATGCCACAGATGACGCCACTGCAAACAGCCGTACCCCACCAGGTCAGGAGGAACACCGACCGCATGTGAGAAAGCTGTTTAACCAGTACAGCTAAGCTTTCATCTCCATAGTACCTTCAAGTACCTCTCAGTGCAAAATACACATTCACCGACACAGCCCATCCTGCTGGGAAAACGGGCCGCTTTTCTGTTGCTTATATCCTATCTAGCTGATTTCGTATTTTTGATTGGTAAATGTGCATTTTGAAGTAATCTGGATGTTGTTTTTGATGGTGTGTTAATTTATTTAATCGACTGCATTGTTTAGGAGCGGATACACCTGAGACACTATCTGCTAAAATATAAACAACAGTTAATACGGAAACTATGATATGAAAATTAGACCTTGTATCTTAAAGGGGCACCGTGTAGAATCATTCCTCTAAACCTGTGGTTACCAACCAGGGGTACTAGGCCCCCTGGGGGTACTTCACCTCTCCACAGGGGGTACTTGTAAACACTCATGACACCATAGGCTTACTAGTGAAATTAACATGAGGGGGTACTTCAGGGGCAATCCAAGCAGTGCAAAATCTTTTTGGGGGTACAGTAACTGAAACAATAACACGACTTGACTCCTCCTCATCTTATCTTACTGAACAAGGCCGGTGTAGTACTAGTTATTTTAGGGTGGGAAGGATAGTACTCTGAGTGTCTAAAGAGAGTATAAGGAGATTACAAGTAATTGTGAACTGTTTGATGGACCGGCATAAAGCTAAAATCGGGATTATGTCAGTCACTCTGATTAATTTTGCAGAAAAATATATTTGAAACATTAATTTAAAACATTAACTGCATATTTTAGCTTGTGGTTTTTGCAAGTAGTACTATAAAGATCTTACATATTGTCCTTTTAAACACAATGACAACGTGTAACATCTGTTACATAGGCTAATTACATTTCTATTACATCACATCTTTAAGTGCAGATCTTCCCTCTTATCCGTTCAGATAATCACACCAACTAAAAACAATGTAAAGCTTAGGTTCTTCTCCTTATTTCTTTTGTATGGCACAACACACCCCACTACATTCCAAGGAAACCTTTCTCAACTTTTAAATTCTTGAGCTAACTGAAATGGCACGTCAAGCCAAATTTCCTTTATCACAGTTATTCCATAATGCCCAGAAATGGGACAGTTACTGTGTTTGATTTTCTCATCGATTTGACAAATCCGTTGGGAATGGCAACAAATCTGAGGAGATGACTCTGAGCATATGAAGTCCCTGACACATTGGATTTGTTCTTGAGGTGTGATTCAGGCCTGAGGTTGGAGGCTATGTCTGTGTGTCTGTGTGTGTGTGTGTGTGTGTGTGATTGCCTAAATGCATGTGTGTGACTGGTTAAAGAAGCCAATGGGACCAATTGACACATTTCAACATTGTGTTTCACATCCAGCCAATGCTTTTATTCATAGTGACTTCCTGTACTGAGAGTATACATTATCCATAATACTGCTCTCTAATCCACAAAGATTCCCAATCTGAGCCAGATACCTGCATCTGGCTCCAGACAGAGAGCTTTTCTTCCAAGGGAATATAGCATACATTACAAAGTATTACTAGAATTAGTAATACATATTAGTAATACAGACCATAACATATATCCATGCGTACAATAGGTGAACTGGTATGGGATGTTCGCAATGTGCAAGTTAATAATGAATGATTTCAATGGTATAGATCTGGTTCTAAAATGTCTTCTGCCATGTGGCCCTCATTAGTCCTGGCCTAGGAAAACAAACACTATAAGATCATGCCAACCTGCCTCTACAGCGGTTTGGTTGTGTGCACATAATGACCAACTGAGAGTCTGCTGTGTTGAGAGTATGATGTAAGCATCATTATATTGTGAAGCATTATTCAGAGCTGATCTAAGCTAACCTTCACTTTTCCCCTACCCCATCATCGCTTTTAATTGGAGTAGATCAAGTAAAACTGGCCAATAACGTCATCCAGGCCTAGTACAGTTGTCCTTGCGCAGTTCCACCGAATGGGTTAAATCCTATTCCTGGGATAGGGAACAAGTGGTTGAGGAGAATAGTTTGCCCTCTGAGGCCAAACGTATGGCGTTCTTCAGGGAAGCATGCTAGGGCCTCTGTTATTCCAGTTGTACATTAAAGATCTGAAGGATGCTTGCACTTGCTTAATTGCTTAAGGTGCAGTGTCGATTGCAACTTCGGAGCTGTTTAGACACACACTGAATCCAACTCCAAACAAATTGTTGATTTCATCATTATTTCTGCACACGTTTTTATCAGTACTGGAGGTGTTAAATATCCATTACTGCCCTTGCTTTCATTCACTGACCATTGCCATTTGCAACATGATGGCAACTTATTTGAGTCCTGCCTTTGAGAGGAAAGGTTGCTCCACACAGTGTAAGCTTGCCGGGTTAGCATGAACGTTGCTATAATGCTGTAGCAGCTTTTTCACGCAATACACATACATACTGTGCCTTCAAGGTCCTGACACACAACGCTTCCCTGAGTGAACCTACATGTCACAGAAATTATAAATATCTGACTAGATTGTTTATGGTCATAATTGGGGAAAACTCAACAATCTGCCATATAAGTTGTTAGCTATTAATAAGGCGTGCACCTGTAGACCTCAAATCATTCAACACGGTTGCTTCCAAGAAGCATAGCTATCTAGCTAATACCGACCTGTGTAATCAAACATGCTTAATTCAAGAGACATAGCAAGCCACCTAACGTCAGCCACAGACATGGAAAGCCAGCTAATGTCAGCCAGTACTATCTGACTATAACTAGCTAATTACACGGTAACAGCTCTAAAGCAAAATTAAAAGTAATAAAAACGGACAGAAGTTAGTGTTCTTTGTGCTTGCGTATTTAGATGAATAGGTACTAATTAACAGGTCGCCAGTGTGATAAAAAGTTCTGTGTTGCTACGTCACAGCATACCTGCAACCTGATGGTAAGGGTTTCTATCCGGGTCCCAGCATTTCGATGATGCTCGGGGGACATTGTCAAACTTAATAAATTCTGATTACTGGTGCACAAAATAGCTTGGCTGGATGTAAAATGGCATGACTAAAACTGGGTAATCAAATAATACGAACAAAATTGATTTTATTTACAGATAATGGTATTTACTGGCAGTTAATTTCAGACTGTGTTAGAACATGCACCTAATGATCCTGCAGATGGCTCCATAACGCTGGATTACTGAATAGACTGTGGTAAACTCCTCCCACGTTGCAAAATTCCCATATATGGCTATAGCTATGCGCATGTTGTCAAGAATGTTTTAAACCTTTGTCTGTATAAAATGGACCATGTAAACGTGTTTGAATTAATTCTCACGGAAAAACACTGCAATTCATGAAAGCAATATCAGTCCGAAGGGACAAAATCCTCCATTCTAGAACCTTTATCACTTTTCCCTCCCTTTCTTCCTTCCTTCCTCCATACTTTTGATCATCATTGTGAGTTAGCTCATTCTGAACTATTTATTTGCTTTATTTCCCAGTATCAGCAATAAACAACGAACACTATTAAGCCAGCCAATCAATACAGGAACATCAGCGCTCTTAGAGCCTCCTCTCCACACAATAGATTTATACTCTCTGCCCTGCTACATAAATCAAATTTTCATTCATTAAATTAAAAACTTGATTGATAGCGGCAAGAACAAGGAGCGTGTACAAAACCGCATGATGAAAAGAAGATTAAATATTAGTTTTACGGGAAATTTGGTCCAGAGATGACAGAAGGAGAGACAGAGAATAGCAAACAAACATCAAATGTAATTTTAGAAGGAGTTTCGATAGGATATAAGATATCACGGTTCATAATTGAACTTGTTCATTGATCAAGTTATTGTTCATTGATCTATGCTTACAGTACATTCCACATTGTTGAATAACTGTCCAGATAAGAAAGAAATGGCCAGGATAACAAATAAGCATGGAAACAGGGTAACTCTGGGGTTTGTCCTGTATGGTATGAGTGGGCTCAAAGAATAAATAAACATTTACAGTATCTTTAAGCTCCAACGTTCAGGTGAGCTTCCAGCCCGCAACCCATTTTGTTGGTATAACAAATGGGTACTGGTGCAGAGAAAAAAAAAGAGAGGTCAATTCCCAACATGAAATGTAATTGTATATATAGAGATATATTCAGATGGTGTCACGTAGGATACGGTGCCATGACTTACAGATATACAGACTGTGTCAGGCATTTACAAAGGCTAATGGTGATGGGAGAATTTCAGTGAGGAGAGAGAGGGAGAGAGAAAGCGATCAGGTGGGGGGGTGGAAATATGGCAGCATCAATCAGGCCTGCGCTGGAGAGTGCTAAGAAAGCAGAGAGAGAAAGGAATGGAGAGAGGAGAGGAGAAGAGAGAATGGGAGGGGGGCGTCTTCCAAGGGCGTTTAAGAAAGCTGTCATAAAAGGGTGATATACTGAGCTCCTTGTAGGTGGTTAAACCTACACACCAAGCAAGCAGCGTTGCACCATCCCAAATGGCAGCCCAATCACTTTGAAGTGCGCTGCTTTCAAAAGAGCCCTATTGGACAACACTGCGTACAACAAAGGCAATTGGATGCTATTTGGAACACCTAGCTTGTGTGTGAGGTTGGTGCTCAGCACTCTACCAAGGGCTACTGAACCCTGGTTCACGCACAGGTGAGCATGACACATGTCTGTACATATAGCAGGTGTCTTTCGTAAAAGGGGACAATGGTCAACATTTTTAAATAGTTTGATATACATTTAAACATGTTTTTCTTGCGATTTCACTAAGGTATGGGCTTGGAGTTGTTCGTAGACAGCAAGGGCCCCACAACACTCAGGGTTTAAAGTCAACCTTCAGCACGGCACTTCAGGCACCGGCTGGCTGTTTCATTTAATTGCTGGAAGCACATGATTTAGATTTGTAGCTCAACCACAGCCCCGTATCACACTAACCAGGCAGTTCAGGGTGGCAGGAGACCTTCAGTACACTGAACACTGTGTGTACAATTTAACATTTCTGTTGCCCTTTTAACACTGGCACATTATACATTTCCTAACATCAATAGTAGATCAAGGCTAGTCAAATACAATTTGGAAAAGGTACGTTCACACACATTTCCGCCCAAATGGATATTGTTGTTTATTGGCATAACAATGCCCCATCTCATAAACCATGGGACAATTAACTTAAACTGTTCACACCCTATGTCTTGAGAGAAAATGCAAATTGCTGTTATAAAGATAATTTTCCACACATTGTGCCACAGACCAGGGTTAATCATTGAACTGTTTTAAAGGTAATTTCCTGCAGTTCTAGTTTCAGTTCATGTCTCATGTGTGTTCTGACAAATTTCCCACAGAATGACGCATTGTCAGTATTTGAAACAGAACATACGGTCCACATTGACCCGTCTGTTGTGAGTATGGCACTGCAGGTGTAAGTTGTTGAACGTGTTGTTGATAGATCACAATATAATAGTTGAAGGTGTATCCAAAAGATCCGATCCCACACAAGTGTGAAAATGCTGCTATAGTTTTGTCCTTGCTTGATGGATATTGGTCCTTTTGATTGCTCATTGCACTACCCTAGTCATCTAATAGACAGCAAATCCGTAACAAACGACTATAATATCTTCAATATTATTATTATTGAAGAACCTCAATAATGGCAGTATCGATTTTGTTTTATTAAGTATTTTTATAATCATATATATTATTTTGGATCTTTGTCCATAAAACCTATTTGTCAAAAAATGCTATTCATTCAATTACGTTTCAGCAACAAATTGGAGCTATGCCTTTAAAACATTTAGTGGTCCCTTTATTTTCTCTGGTGTCCTGTTGAATCTTTGAAGGACCTGAGTCTTTGCACCACACCATAGGACTATCTGGCTGTCCCTGTCCACCTGGTTGTTTTGCAGATCTAGCTTCTTCCTGACAGTTTCTGCTGTCACTGCCCACATTCCACCTGGTCGTCCCTGTACGCATCCATCTGGATGTGCTGCTGATCTGGATTCTGTCTAAAGACTCTGGACACAGCCCACCTGTATTTATCGACCATGTATTGACCTGGTCATCAGAACATACAAAACTATTAATCTTCACCTGGTACAGCCAGAAGAGGACTGGGCACCCCTAAGAGTCTGGTTCCTCTCTAGGTTTCTTCCTAAGTTCCAACCCAACTTGGGAGTTTTTCCTAACCACTGTGCATCAATTTCTTGTTGTTGCTTGCTTTTTAGGGTGTTAGGCTGGGTCTCTGTGTAAGCACTTTGTGACAACTGCTGATTTAAAAAAGGGCTTTGTTAAATAAATGTCATTGATTGATTGATTCTCATTAGAAAAGAACATAATCATTGATGATGTGCTTTCTAGCCCAGTCTGATTTACAACTTGGTTCTGCCCACTGTTCTAATGGGCTCTGAAAGAATTAACCTTATCTATCTGGGATGGGGTCCTAATATTTTGAAGCTTAAACCGTAAAATATTAGAGTCACATTAGAAAAAAGAAACTGCTCTGTTTAATAGAGTTACATTTCACAGCTACTGTACTTGAGGTTTCTTTCTTATAGGTACATTATAGGTACAGGTACATTTGTAGGTAAATTTTCAAATCAGGTGATGTGGTGTTACTACTCATATTTTGTGATAACTTTGCATAGCATGTATCATTTTAGTCACACAATAAGTTGCAACATTTTATTTCTGACTTTGCATCACTTCCAAACTGTTCTCCACTACAGCGAATATTTAGTGGTACCCTGGTCTATAGAAGACCCAACACTGGTACAGGACACACACATTAAGGTATTACGGACCAACACAAACATCCACACACAGGCTGACAATGTGCAGCACCCAGGGACCATGATGAATGCCCTCATCTACAGCGGCTCGAAGGGCAAGTATGAAGACTGCATTAGAATTGGACAGGTGAACTGCGCTGTGCTCACAGTGAACAGAGTGCAGTCATTGTCTTTAGTATGGTCATAGATGTCCCTTCCAACCCAGTCTGCCCTCTCCATCCCTCCCGAGTCTCCTCTCCATCCCTCCCCAGTCTCCCCTCCATCCCTCCCCAGTCTCCCCTCCATCCCTCCCCAGTCACTCCCCTCCATCCCTCCCCAGTCACTCCTCCCTATCCCACCCCAGTCTCCCCTCCATCCCTCCCCAGTCTCCCCTCCCTCCATCCCTCCCTACTCTCCTCTCCCTCCATCCCTCCCTAAACCATAGCAGGCCAGTTAGGCAGCAGAGTGAGAGTCGGCCGTGCCAGGGGATACGGTGCATGGGGACCATTACTAAAGCTTAACGATATAAGAAGTGTTCTCAATTCTACTGCTAGCACAGAGGGGATTCATCACAGCATGAGCACTGTGTGTGTGTGTGTTTGGAGATGGAGTTGTGTGTGTGTATGTGTGTTCATACATTCGTTGATTGTGGAGCACAGTACAGATTCATCACATTGCTGTAGCAGACATCTTAAACCAGCCCTCCATGATGAGAGGGAGATTTCTTCTTACCGTAGTAAAACTGTCATATACATTTTGTGTCCCTGCTTAAGAAATGTCTCACAGTATTTTAAGATCATTATTATTCCCATGAGGGAAGGGATGCAACCGTGTTGGCGTGTGCGGTCTTAGAACAGGGTCTATGAGTGTAGGCGATGGGTGATGGATGGCGGGGTTATTAGAAAATGGAAGGAGGGGAAGTAAAATTTACAACACACCCACCATGACTTATTAACCCCAGTGTGTGATCCATTGGTAGGTCAGGAAGTCCTATAATTGAGGTAAGGAGGCAGACTTTTGCTTGTGTAGATGCATGCATGTCTGTGTGTCATGTCAAAAGCCTTTCCTGTTACTATTTCCAGTCACTGCAAGGTTTGTCACTGTCTCCCCGAGGGAAACAGTTACGATCGAGTGAAGTGCAATTGGAGAAGCCTCAGTAACTCAACTATAGACATATGCATTTCGAACAACATCTCAAGAAACTGTGAAATTGACTTGATAATACGTTGTTTGTCCACAGGGGATGAATGTGGATTTTTTTTGTCTGGGATTCCCAGGGTAATCAGTCACATGGGAATAGCACTCAAAGTGAACCTGACCTGCAGGTAAGTTCTTACACATACATATGATTTACAATCTGTAATGTGAGCTGTGTTCTTGTATAACATAGTGGAAAACATGCAGTGCAGCTAAATTTTTTAAATGAACTTCAATTAATTTAAAGCCACTAATAATGGTTTATAGGAATAATGTGGTACATTTTGCAAATATGTAATTTATGTTGATACTACCTATCTTTGTACAGAAAGACAGGCAGACAGTATGGACGCATATAGACACAGACACACATTTGTTTCTCTATCCTCGTGGGAACCGTGTTCCCCATCCCATCATCCTAAACCTAACCTCAAATAACCTGACCTTTATCCCTTAATTTAACCCCGCCGTAATGTCTAATCCTAAACCTGACCCGCAGTTCTTAAACATACATTTTTCTCCCTAACACGTCCAGTTATATGTTTTACCCTAAACCCTAACCTATGAGTTGGAAATCACATTATTCATAGTGAGGGCTGGCCAAAAAGACCTGGTCCGGGCGATCAATTCTTCAGGTTTTACTGTCATTGTGGGGATGTTTGAGCTCCACATTCACATAGACCTAGATAATACACACACACACCAGAATGCAGCTGTAACAGTGTAGAAAGACATATGGGTAACACTTCATTTTGACAGTCTCAAAACTCTACAGATTGTTTCCTGACTATCTGTAACATTTTAACTATCTACTAACCCTAACCCTTATATATATCCTAACCCTAACCTTAACCTTAGCAAGCAGATATTGGTTTAAAGTATGTTTGTTTGTTTTATGCTGATAGTTTGTTTAAAGTATGTTGAAAGTTTGTTGATAGTACTACTATCTATAGAACATCTACAGAAGGAAATTGGGACTCTCAAAAAGTGTAACCGTGGTATGTATAGGTTTATAGCTTATGACTTCAGCAGTGTGTGTATGCGTTCCAGACGCACTGACTTAAAATTATGGCGTGAGATGTCCTTGGAGAAGTGAACATCTCATCTCACTCAGGAGTGCACACAAACACACCCACACACCAGCATGAACGTACTGTGCATACACATACACAAGCGCGTGTGCATGCACACATACGAACACATACAAAAACAAAGCACGCTTGTTCACACATCTCATTACACTTGGGGTCTCAGGAAGGCTAATTCAATGGAACCTGACCAGGGAATTATACAACTTCAGATAAGCATCAATAAACCTGCAGACCTGTATACACAACACACACAGTGTGCAAATGCGTTTGAGTGAGTGTATGTGGTGATGTATGTGCTTGTAGGAGTGAACAGTTGTACAGATTATTAAGTTGTAGGTGTCATGAGATTCATCTTCGTTTGAGCAGCATGTGAATGATCCAGGTCCATGTGTACATGTTGGTAACAGATGTATTGACAAATATAATAAAATAGGACAGATTGTTCCCAACAAGTTTGTTTGGAAGTTCCCCACTACGGGAAAAAAAATGATTCACCCCGAAAAGTGTAGAATTAGGCAGTGTAGAATTAGGCAGTGTTAGAATTGAGGTTAGTTTTAGATTTAGTAATTACGGGTTAGGGTTAGGTGTCACAGCTATGGTTATCTTTAACCAAGATCACGTTTTGAAGGTTAGGTTATTGAGGCTATTGTCAGGGTTAGGGGTGTGTTTCTGTCTGATCCAGGTTATTTAAGACATGTTGGGAGAACGAATAAACCCAAAGACAGAAAAACATGAAAAATTGGTGCCCATACGGTTTTTCTATCTGGTCTTTCTGGTCCTTACAAGGATAGAAAAACAAATGTGCATGTGCATGTTAGCCTTCGCATTGTCTGAACACAAGACTCTATTTCAATCTCCACACTTAGCCCTTGACTGTGTCTGCAGTGAGTGGGATCGCTGGGCATTAAAACACAGTTTTGTGTTGCATTACTTAGTTCAGTGGAGAGTACTGCCAGGCTGATGAACAAGTCTAAGCACTGCCTGGTGCTAATGTTGTGTTGCTCTAACCACGATCAGTGATATTTTCTTGAGAAATTGAGAGCTAGAGAGTTCTCTCATCCATAAAAACTACCCTCAGGTAGAATGACTACTTCAGGTAGTTAGAATTCAGTATTTATCCAGTAGGGTTTCTCCGTCCTCTGCCCAGAGTAGGTTCAAAAGCTCTTTGGTGGTAAAAGGTTAGTTCCTTAGGTAGTTATTCATTAAACGCTTACATATAGATAATGGATTGATACATTTTTGTGCAACTTCAAGGAAGCCAACTATAAATATCTATTAAAAAGGAAGATTACAATACTTTAAAAAAGCCTGTATAATTTAGTCTCAGCCCAACAGCTCTTAGGCTAGAAATTGTTTAGTAGCATATATATAAACACATTGAATTCTGTATTAATGTATTATTCAAATCGTGGTTTGCTGGTTTGAAATGTTAGCAAGAAGTGCCAGAAAACATGCTTTGATAAGTGCACAAATGTTAATGTGCATGAAACAAATTCAGAAAGGCATGCATAAACCGTGAATACACTGGAGCATCCTCTCAGACTAGAATGGAATAACCATAGCATCCGGCGGTGCCCAGTCCCACCTGCACCTCATCTAATATTACAATAAGCACCTGAGAAAGTACACGCTCTTCCCGCCCACATATACCTTTCTGCCCTATTCATTTGCTGCCTTCGTGCAGGTGTCCGCCTATTGGTTCAAATGTGACACAAGTGATTTCATAAAGCATTTATTTTCTTACTTGGGTAAAGGGATGAATATGTTTGGTTCCCAATAGACAAGTGGCTAGTCTCTACACAATTCGCTGACTCGACCGCTTTCTCAGTTTCTGGCGCTGGAGGAATAGTTAATTTTTTGGGGTCTGTGTGTTCCTTTGAATGTGAGTACCCTTGCTCTTTTGATTGTTCTGCGGAGTTACTACCGGACGGCGTGCGGACGCGCTGAACGCACGGGTAGAAAGTTTCGCCTGTCTCAGTACTACACAGTGATATGCTCTTCTATTCATGGTCTAGTATGTTTGTATGGGGTTATTTCTGAGCTTTTATTTCTGGGCTTGCACGATGAGTCTGTGGGACGTTACTACAGGACCCAAGTCAAATGTATGCGGGATGGGTAGGCTACAACACACAGGAAAAAACAAGCAAAGAATGCAGTATTTGGTGATGCTGAGTCGTTGGTGCAAAACTTATTTTCTGTATTATGGTGAACGCCATGGAAGATGATCTATTAGTATTATTATGAGCAATGTCTGTGCTGTCTAAGTGAATTCATCTATTTTACCAGGCAAGTCAATTAAGAACACATTCCTATTTACAATAAAGGCCAAATTGCTGATACTGAAATATGTAATTATTGTAATAATGAATTAGTAGGTAAATTAAAATTATGTTCCAAGTCATAATGGGAAATCTTATCTGAATTGTGGAAAAATGTGTCTCAAATGTGTGCAGTGTCAAATTTGGCTTGCTCTATTTGAAAGCAGTTAAGTGTTGTAATTCCCCATCAGTTTGATTGTAGTACCTTGGTACTCAATAAGTGTGTGTGTCTCTCCGTGCTTTGTGTCTGTGCTTTGCTCACTGCTGTTCACTGTAATGGAAAATCTCCTAATAAAGTAGCTATTATCTAAAATGTTGATTGGTCAGAATGATTATGACTAAGCTCAACTCATTCTGGAACACTAGTTTTGTTGTTTTAATTCACTGATGGTGGATGCTGTGTGTGTGTGTGTGTGTGTGTGTGTGTGTGTGTGTGTGTGTGTGTGTGTGTGTGTGTGTGTGTGTGTGTGTGGTGTGCGGTGTGCCTGGGGTGCAGTGATGGTGTCCTTCACAGCAAGGAGCCTCCGTTCAGCCTGTTTTGAATGTGAAGATGTTGGGGTGGCATGGGGCTGTTTGTCGCAGTATTATCAAGATTGGAGCATGGCGTGAACACTCCACAAAACACTTGCTGATGTTTACACACTGTAATAGGTTCTTTATGTCCGCATGAATAAAACATCTCGCTGCGTTATAGTATGAACAACATGATGCCAATCTGCTCAATTGTCTTTCTTTGGTAGTAGAGTGACAAATTATTGAATGATACATAATTAGGTTATTTTTCATAAAGAAAGTTCATGACTGAGTGCGTGTTGGATTTTGATTTAGTTCTAATATCACTAACTGAAGTAACTCACAGCTCAAACGCAACCATGATATACTATACTGTGTGACAATCATATTTCATGAGTCATAGCCACTTACTTCAAAACTTCCTAAACTCTTGTGAGCGGGGTTGTAGAGGACGTTGTGAGAAGGGACGTCCTAGAGAGTGTTTTTTTTTTTTTTTTTACTGCAGTGAGAGATTGTGTACTCAAAACATACACAGTGAGAGGTTGTGTACTTAAAACGTACACAGGAGCTGCTCAAATCTGTCCTTGAGTAGGACCGTGGTAGCCTAATGTACTAGCAGTGCTCACCCCGAAAAGTCTTCCTTTTCTTTCCCGTCTTTTCCGTTACTTTATTTTCCTGCCTTGTACTGGCTTGGCCTCTGCTCTTCTCCACTGCTGTTAAAGTGCCAGACTTGTGAAAGCAAAACACTTGGTCAACATGTCCTTTCATTGTCGTTTGTTGTACAATCAATGTGAATTGAGAGATGGGAAGACTATTGAGAGACCCCTCAGTTCTTTTTTTGATTTGTGCAGATTAAAAAAGAAAGGAAAGGAATCCATTTGAGACCATTGAGATTCAGCCACTGTCTCATTGCAGTAGGGCTTGTGTAAAACCTTTCCTCTTGATTTTGCTGCAATGAAAGGATCTAACATTAATTATGGGGAGTGGGGAGTATGCAGCATCAGTCATTTCATTGTAGTTGTTTGTTATTTATTTGTTTGGGAAGCAGACAAGCAGCCATTTATCTTGGTACTCTTAATATTTATCATCAGCCACTGGACAGCACCTATCAAATATAATTCATGTCTCAGTTTTCTTTTGATAATGTGCTGTAATTATTCAGCCAAAGTTCAACTGCTCCGCGCAGTGGTCTTTCGTAGGACCAAGCTGACCACCTCAGTCCAAGTTCGAGCTTTAACTGTGCCAGTGGCTGACGAGTGGCCGGGAATCCCCAAGAGCACTGTGAATTGGCCAAAATCGGCCAGGGAGGGTGGATGAACTGTCTGCAGGGATTCCCTAGTTTATTGCGCTCCAGCAGCACCATCAGGTTGCTCGGATGCCTGCAAAGCTAATGAAGGTCGTCAGGTGAGGGAGCGTTCCCCCACGTGTTGATCAGTGTAAGTATCTGGTTAGACAAGCTGTGTGGAAATAAGCAGAATAAGTTTAGTGCAGATGCCTGTAGGAGGAGGGCTTGCTGCAATCTTAAACTCTCCAGAATTCATTGGGAGTTGTTATAATGAAACAGATCCATAGATAAAATTAAATGTCAAAATCTCCCCTTTTCTGTGTAAATCACTACCTCTTCTGGAAGCATTAACAGGTCTTTAAACCTGTATTCTCCTGGATCATCAGTCATTATGCTCACTTGTAATGGATAGAAGTGGCCACATCTCTTCCCTTCTCTGCCATTCATTAAGTTCATTAGTAAATGCAGGCAGACTGTCCCTACTGAATGCTACCTCCTTATCACCTCCTGCCCACACACACACACACACACACACACTCATTGCTTGTGCTTTCATGTGTGTGTGTGTGTGTGTGTGTGTGTGTAATGGAACACACAAATATATATACACACACACACACACACACAGCCACAGATAAAGAACATGTTCATATCTGTGTACACAGCTATCACCCTACCCATACATTGTGTTGAGCATGTCAGCTGTGATCCAATGGACTTCCTCTCTGTGGGGTTGTGGGTTTTTCTGTGTGTGTGTGTGTGTGTGTGTGTGTGTGTGTGTGTTACCCTACCCATACTTTGTGTGGAGCATGTCAGCTGTGATCCAATGGACTTCCTCTCTGTGGGGTTGTGGGTTTTTCTGTGTGTGTGTGTGTGTGTGTGTGTTGTTTGTGAGTGGGGGTGGGGAAGGTGGTTATTACTGGTACGATGATGCCGTTTTATCTCAAATTGAATTGTTGAGGAGGATGTTAAAGAGCCATATATCACCCAGCTAGAGGCAGAGCATAGTGTGTGTGTACGCGTGTGTGCGCGTGTGTGTGTGTGTGTGTGTGTGTGAGCACAAAGCATAGAGTGAATCCACAGCACTAGAGAGCTGAGATGAGAATGGCTATTGTGTCTTACACTAGAACTTAGGGACTGTAAAGACATCTTTTGATGTAAATACTGTGAATCCAGTCAGTTGGTAAATCAGGTTGTCAGTTTGGAAACGTGCACCTGGTTCGGTGTTAGTGTGTGTATGCATGCTTAGATTTAGAGTGAGGCTGTCAAGTGTGGAAACAACCTTTTATGTGAAATATTGTGAATATTCCACCATTGTATTAATTTAATGGGATAACATTAGTTAGCGGTACACCAAAGTGAGTTTAGGTTAGAGCCTACAATGGGCAGTAACATATCACAGATTGTTACTACAGTATAGGTGAAATTATTTCTCATTTACGGTATTTACAAATAATTTTCAAACAATTTGCTATTACACCTTCGTTACAACATTTATGCTGAACTCTTCCTCCAGCTCGCTAGTCGCTGTAAAAGCTAACATTGCGATTAGTTTTTATGAGGCAATTATTCCGCCGCAAGTCAGTGCAGTAGTCTCCTGAGTCAGCTTCCGCTGTACCCAGTTGACCCAACATTACGAAGTAGCGGTCACAAGGTGTGGATCTACTTATATTTCTGTTAACAGTCTCTGTTATGGGGCTGCATTTCTACATAATTCCTCTAAATAAATTGAACACTCGAAGCAAACTGTTTATGTTGGTTAAGATTGAGCTAGATAGCTAGCTATGTCAGCAGCTAATTACTGGTTCGACATCAACAAGTAATCCATGCAGCTAATCAAGTTCTTATGGACAGACATGCTTCACACAACATGTACATTACCTGCCCGCACTACAAAACCTTCTCACCTTAGAGGGATCTGAGTTGAAGTATGTTGACAACCACATGTACAGTTAGGTAAACAAGTACACCCCTTGAAAAGTTGTCTGTATTGATTTTATTTTATTTTTTGGGACATAGATATTTAGGGTAAAAGTCAACCACATTCACTGATAAAGGTAACCTATTTCGGAAATCACACAAATGTTTAAATTTGAATCCATTATTGCAATTAAATAAGCAGAAATGCAATATCCTCATGCAGAAAAGGTGAATACCCCCTCTACCTTTACCATCACCTAAAATTGCCAAAATGTGAATTGAGTGCATCAGAATTGGGGCAAATTATATGCAAATCATTAATCAGTAACTCTGGACCACTGGCAATCTACATAAAAAAAGCCCAATAGCTGACCAAAAGATGCCCATAGAAATCTCTAAGGGAACATCAATGGATTTACCGCATGCTGTTTAGCCAATCACTGTTGAAAGGCATAAGACAACTGCCAGACAGAGACTGCACAACATGACCTAAACGACAAGTCAGGAAAGAAGAAGCCTCTACTCTGAAAGGAGGAAAATCAAGACATGACTGATGTTTGCCAGGCACCACTGGGTAAACACCAAACTTACAGGAACAATGTGCTCTGGACACATGAGTGAAAGGTGGAGTTGTTTGGTCGCAATGCCAGACTTCGTGTTTGACAAAAATTAAGCACAAAGTTTGACTGCAGTGGCATGGGTCTTGAACCTCTTGATAACATTACATATGGTGGAGACAGGAACATCAAGGCCTCTGGAGATGGAATTATAAACTTAAGGTTGTACATGTTTGCTTGGATAGTTGCTAGAAGAGTTGATCAAGGGTATGGATAATGCTTAATTGCATGGCGGTATTTAGAGATGGGTCACACTCTCATGCTTTCAGATTGTATGTTCTGAGTAACATATTTTTCCCACCCAGTCAATAAATGACAGTATATAATGCTAGGTCAGACATTGTGTTATGTTAGATGGCATCACTTCTCTGCCACCCACCTTGACCGATCTGTCTTGTGGGACCTGGAGTTTGTATTAACATTGGCTACATAATGACTACATTGTGATGTTCAGCAAAGCAGCAGACAGATATGAGCTGCAATAAAACAGATTAACACTCAGTCCTGTTAGCTAATTAGCTACTACGGTATGGATTTGGATATCTGCCAAAAGGTTAAGCATGAGTGTTGTTGGGATTGTAAGAAAATCTGTATGTAAATTGGTATGATTGTAAAAGAAAGTCATATGTAAAACATGAAACGTAAGTGTGATATTAGATCTGTGAACGTACAAACACCCTGTTACCATGACTGACATTTTTTGCTTGTACCAATCTAGTTTTACAATCCTAAATAACATCAAAATCTGGTGTCAGTTTCACCCCCCCCCCCCGCATATTTTATTTTTTAACCAAACCTTTTGATTTTTATGTGCGTAGTCTGTGTGCGCAACTGTCATCTTTGCAGATGCCACATTACTGACAAAAGTTTGTACCTAGAAAAACAATTTGTAAACAAATAAATGGTGACGGAGAGTAAGAATTTAACATCTAAATCATTATAAAAGGGTGTTTGTACATTCACAGATATTATTTCACGCAGATTGAATTTTACATATTAGATCTCCTGATGAAGACTTTTTTACGATAATACCAATTTACATATGGATTTTCTTACGATTGTAAGAATATGGGCGGTTAACCTTTTGGCACATTTGACTCCATGTGGAAGTATTTAGCATTATATTTGCGACTCAGGGTATCTGGTTCGTAGGCATAATCCTATTTCATTTGTTGGAGAAATGTAAGAGCTGGCGTGCACATTGTTAGTCTTCAGAAATACTGCTTGTTGCAGCACAAGATTCCTTTGCTAGAAATGCAAATACATGTAACACCCCTGAAAATACAAATCATGTAATACTCTCGAGGTTTACATACATATAAATAGTTACACAATTTCTCCCACATGTATATGTCCTGGAAAGGTCCAAGAGGGTGAATACTTTTGAGAGCCATTGTATGTATCAGCTCATATGGTGTAATTTATTGTTTTAATTTATTGACCTTTGGCCTATTCCATTGCGCATAGTGTCTTTGTATTTATTTGTAATTGTAAGTGTAAGTGTCGTCTTACAATCGTTATGGCCAATGCAATATGAACAGTAAAAATGTACACTGCTCAAAAAAATTAAGGGAACTGGTAATCATCAAAGTATAACACCAAGTCAGTTTAACTTCAGGGATATCAATCTGTCCAGTTAGGAAGCATAAGCCATTGTGAATCAATGTCACCTGTTTTGGTGCAAATGAAAGTGACAGCAGATACACTGAAAAGTCAACAGCAAGACAACCCCCAAAAAGGGAATGGCTTTGCAGGTGGTGGCCACAGACAAATGCTCTCTCCGTATCCTTCCTGACTGATTCTTCTCTAGTGTCCTTGTCACTGGTAGCATGAGGCGGTTCCTGCTGCCCATTCAGGTTGCACAGGCAGTCTAGCTCCTCCAGGATGACACATCCATATGTGCCATTGCAAGGTTTGCTGTGTCTCCCAGTACATTCTCAAGGTCATGGAGGAGATACCAGGAGACGGGCCATTACACGAGGAGAGCTGGACAGGGCCGTAGAAGGGCATCAACCCAGAAGTAGTACTGGTATCCGCTCCTTTGTGTCCTTCCTTTGTGAGGACGAACAGAAGGAGCACTGCCAGAGCCCTAAAAAATGACCTCCAGCAGGCTACTTGTGTGCATGTTTCTGACCAAACTCCATGAGGGTGGCATGAGGGTCTGATGTCTTCTAGTGGGACCTGTGCTCACAGCCCAGCACCGTGCAGCTTGATTGGCATTCGCCAGAGAACACCAGAATGCGCAGGTCCGCCATTGGCGCCCAGTTCTCTTCACAGATGAGAGCAGGTTCACACTGAGCACAGGTGACAGACGTGAAAGAATCTGGAGACGCGTGGTGAACATTATACTGCCTGCAGCATCATCCAGCATGACCGATTTGGCGGTGAGTCAGTGATGGTCTGGGGAGGCATATCCTTGGAGGGTAGCCAACGGTACCCTGACTGCTGTGAGGTACCGGGATGAAATCCTCATAAGTTCCATCGTCAGAACTTATGCTGGTGCAGTGGGCCCTGGGTTCCTCCTGGTGCAGGACAATGCCCGGCCTCATGTGGCCAGAGTGTGTAGACAGTTCCTACATGACGAAGACATTGATACCATTAACTGGTCCTCACGTTCCCCAGACCTGAATCCAATTGAGAACCTCTGGGATGTTATGTATTGGTGCATCCGACACCGCCAAGTAGTGCCACAGACTGTCCAGAAGCTCACTGATGTCCTGATCCAGGTCTGGGAGGAGATCCCCCAGGACACCATTCGCTACCTCATCAGGAGCATGCCCAGATGTTGTCGAGAGTGCATACAGGCACGTGGGGGCCATACACTACTGAGTCACATTATGAGTTGCCGTGATGAAATTCACGCCAGTTGGAACAGCCTGTGATTTCAATTGTTTACTTTGATTTTCGGAGTTTGAATCCAGCCCTTAATCGGTTGGTGATTTCCATTGACCATTGTTACATCATTTTGTTCTCAACGAATTACACAATGTACAGTAAAGATTTTGATCTTTAATATATTTCCTTCATCAAGACCAGATGTGTGATGTAGGTGTTCCCTTAATTGTTTTGAGCAGTGTATGTGGTGTCATTTACCTCAGGTTTGAGCCAGTCAGCATTCAGGACATAATAATAATAATGTAATTGAAAAGGTTACTGTAATTGTCCAACCTCAAGCCTAACTGATTCTGTCTACAGGGGATGATGGTGCTGTGGATGTGTGTATTCCTTCCTGTCCTCTCTGCCGCCCAGCGGTCAGAGCCAATGTTCTCAGCAGTCACAGGGACCATGCTGCCGCCGGACTACGACAACAACCCCACACAGCTCAACTATGGAGTGGCTGTGACTGATGTAGACAACGATGGAGACCTGGAGATGTTTGTAGCCGGGTGAGTGAGGGAAATTGTTCATCAGAACAGTACCATACTCTTTTTTAATAGCCTCTTAAAAATACTGTAATTTGAATTAAGTTGTTACATTTACTGCTACTTCAAGAAAATACACAAGGACACGTTTTATATAAGATTCACAGAACGACAAAGGTAATCAGTCTTTATGAAGAAAAACAAACCTAAAACTTAATCTCCTGTCTGTTAAAATTCCCTCCGGCCTCTAGGAAATCCACCATGACATGCTTTTATAGTAATATGAGAGAGACAAGGTGGCCCTGTCAAATTACAGATAACTATGAAATAAAATATCTTCTCAGTTATACAATATGACATCCCATTCTGTTTCAAGTGGAAATGGGACTAGTTTTCACTGTTACAACAGAATCTTGGAATTTAAAACAAACTGCTTATTTACTATTTTTGGAACATTTATATACCTAAGCAGGGGCGTAGGTTTGATTTCAAATGTGAGGGGGACATATCGTCTTAGCAAATGCCCATGGTACTGGAATGGAATGTCCAACAAGCTCATATAGGTGTGATGGTCGAGGGTCCACATACTTTTGGCCATATGGTGCTTGTGCACTGGTGGACACAACATCTCTTTGATTCTATTAGAATAAACATATTAAGGTACAGTATTATTTTCTGTGTTAGATTGTTTGCAATCTTGTGCACAAAATGTTAGCTAGCAAGCTAATATATATTTTGCTATTATTGTTAATATATAACGTTAGCCTAACCACACCTAACATGGTTGCCGGTTTTAAAACAGCACTCTTTGATAGATTAGCAATTTATCTACCTCATTCATACGTTATGGGAGGTAGTTAGCAACAGATAATGTCAGCTAGATTACTGAACCTTCCTGAGCAAGTGATCACAGTTGCTAGTAGCAACGGTAGACTCTACGACGGTAACCAGCACTGTGCGCATGAACTTCCCGGCAACTACCTCAAAGCCTGCATGTGGTCCTAAAACCAGTATGAATTACACATTTCAAATTGAGCAGTTGCTTATTGTCCTACCTCCGCACAGAGTTTGAGCCTCTCTTACAATAGAGTTCTGTTGACAAAAAGTGGGGAGGGCAAAATGCCATTTTCAAAAAGACTTCCCACTCATGTATAATGAAACCTACCCCGCTGTACCCAAGTGATTGCAAGACATGATAGTGATCGAGGAAAACAGTGAAGCTAGTAGCATTTTGCTGAAAGTAATTGGGAGAAAAAAAAGGTGGGTATAGTATGTTGGTCCCTCGTCTTTAATGTAAAAGAGGGAGGGAGTTTGACAAGAATGGAGAGAAAGAGAAGGGAACAGAGAGATTGAGCAGTGAGGCAGTCATCCCATAACCATGACATAGGTTAGTGTGTCAGCTTTTGGGAAAAAAAGCAGTTGTCTCTGTTCTTAAAAACAAAATATTTTGGCTTCAAACCCTTTATCACAGTTCTTTTTGACTTTGTCTTAAGTTTATATTCTCTTGTCGTACCACTATTTAATTTGTTATATGCACTGATGAGCCAAAACATTATGACTACCTTCCTAATATGCTGTTGGTCCTCCATGTGCCGCCAGAAAAGCGCTGAGGCACAGAGGCCTGGACACCCTGAAGGTGTCCTGTGGTATCTGGCACCAAGACATTAGCAGCAGATCCTTCAAGTCCTGTAAGTTGCGAGGTGGAGCCGCCGTGGATCGGACTTGTTGGTCCAGCACATCCCACAGATGTTCAATACGATTGAGATCTGGGGAATTTGGAGGCCAGGGCAACACCTTGAACTCTTCATCATGTTCCTCAAACCATTCCAGAACAATGTGTGCAGTGGGGCAGGGTGCATTATCCTGTTGAAAGAGGCTACTGACATCAGGCAATATCATTGCCATGAAGGGGTGTACCTGGTCTGCAACTGTTTCGGTAGGTGGCACATGTGAAATAGACGTCCACATGTATGCCAAGAATGCCCGGACCCAAGGTTTCCCACCAGAACATTGCCCAGAGCATCACATTGTCTCCCCCGGCTTGGCTTTCCACTGTGCATCCTGATGCCATCACTTCCCCAGGTAAACGGCACCCATGTAAACGGCCGTCCACGTGAAGATAAAGAAAATCGGACCAGGCGACCGTCTTCCACAGCTCCGAGGTCCAGTTCAGATGCTTGCGTGCCCATTGTAGGCGCTTTTGATGTTGGACAGGGGTAATCATGGGCCCTCTGACCGGTCTGGAGCATAGCAGCAGGGTGTTAGCAGGGTGCACTGTGTGTTATGACACATTCCTCCTGTAACCATCATTAACATTTTCTGTGACTTGTGCCACAGTAGACCTTCTGTCGGTTCGGACCAGACGGGATAGCCTTCGTTGCCCTCGCGCATTGATGAGCCTTGGGCGCCCAACACTCTGTTGCCGGTTTTTGGTTTGTCCCTCCTCGGACCACTGTCGGTAGGTACTCACCACTGCTGACCGGGAGCGCCCCACAAGCCTTGCCGTTTCAGAGATGCTCTGACCCAGTTGTCTGGCCATAACAATTTGGCCCTTGTCAAAGTCACTCAGGTCTTTACTCCTGCCCATTTCTCCTGCATCCAACATGTTGACTACGTGAACTGATGGTTCACTTACTATCTAATCTACCCAAATCTTGACATGTGCCCTTGTTAGATGATCAACGTTATTCGCTTCAACTGTGAGTGGACATAATGTTTTGGCCCTTCAATGTATATATATTTCTTAATACACTGAAATAAGCAGGCTGCTGTGTCAAATGAAGCCCTGTAACTATGGATTGTGGTTCATATCTCTTGTTGATATTTGGCAGGTACAATGGTCCCAACCTGGTTCTGAAGTATGACAAGCAGAGTAAGAGGCTGGTTAACATCGCTGTCGACAACCGTAGTTCCCCGTTCTATGCTCTGAGAGATCGCCAAGGCAACGCTATTGGAGTGACGGCCTGTGATATTGATGGAGACGGCCGAGAGGAGATCTATGTTCTCAATACCAACAATGCCTTCTCAGGTACAGACACACACACACACACACACACACACATAATGGTAACTAAAGACTAAAATCTCAGGCTTTTCTTTTCTTAAAGTGCATCACCGTGAATTTATTTCAGATTTTGTGTTACCAATCGGCCAACTTCTTTTGGCTTTGGGGATTGAGGTTCCACACTCTTTTGCAGTAACATATCAGACCACTGATCTTGTAATGCTTTTCTTGGCAGCCACTTATCAACAGCCTGTACTTAGTAGTTTCTTCAGATATCTTACGTCTTAAATACATTTACATTTTAGTCATTTAGCAGATGCTTTTATCCAGAGCAACTGGCAGTAAGTGCATACAGTTGTGCTCAAAAGTTTGCATAGCCTTGGAGAATTGGTAATATATGTACCATTTGTAAAGAAAACATGAGTGAGCAGGCAAAACACATGTCTTTTATTTTCTTATGATTCACATTCAACTGTAGGTCATAACAGAATGTCCCAATCATAAAATAAAACATGGCAACAAAGAAAAAAATGAACTGACCCCTGTTCAAAAGTCTGCATACCCTTAGTTCTTAATACTGTGTATTGCCACCTTTAGCATCAATGACAGCATGCAGTCTTTTGTAATAGTTGTCTATGAGGCCCCAAATTCTTGCAGGTGGTATAGCTGCCCGTTCGTCTTGGCAAAATGCCTCCAGGTCATGCAAAGTCTTTGGTCATCTTGCATGAACCGCACGTTTGATGTCTCCCCAGAGTGGCTTGATGATATTAAGGTCAGGAGACTGTTGGCCACTCCAGAACCTTCACCTTTTTCTGCTGTAACCACTGGAGGGTCAACTTGGCCTTGTACTTAGGGTCATTGTTGTGCTGGAAAGTCCAAGAGCGTCCCATGCACAGCTTTCATGCAGAAGAATGCAAATTATCGGCATATCAAGTTGTTGTCGGGCATATTAAAACCAGGCTTTTTTGTGCCATTGGCGCAGTGAAGGATTCTTTCTGGCAACTCGACCATGTAGCTCATTTTTGTTCAAGTATCGTCGTATTGTGCTCCTTGAAACAACCACACCGTCTTTTTCCAGAGCAGCCTGGATTTCTCCTGTGGGTTTTTCTTTGTATCCCGAACAATTCTTCTGGCAGTTTTGGCTGAAATCTTTTTTGGTCTACCTGACCTTGGCTTGGTATCAAGAGATCCCCAAATTTTCTACTTCTTAATAAGTGATTGAACAGTACTGACTGGCATTTGCAAGGCTTTGGATATCTTTTTATATCCTTTTCCATCTTTATAAAGTTCCATTACCTTGTTACGCAGATCTTTTGACAGCTCTTTTCTGCTCGCCATGGCTCAGTATCTAGTCTGCTCAGTGCATCCACATGAGAGCTAACAAACTCATTGACTATCTATATACAGACACTAATTGCAATTTAAAAAGCCACAGGTGTGGGAAATTCACCTTTAATTGCCATTTTCACTTCTGTGTGTCACCTTGTGTGTCTGTAACAAGGCCAAACATTCAAGGGTATGTCAAGCTTTTGATCAGGGCCATTGGGGTGATTTCTGTTATCAGTATGATTTCAAAAGGAACCAAACAACAATGTGATAATAAATGGCTTCATATGATCACTATCCTTAAACAAAATCCTTAAATAATTTTTTTTTGCATGATCAGTCATATTTTCAAAATCAATGCCAAAATTTCACAATTTCTGCCAGGGTATGCAAACTTATGAGCACAACTGTACATTTAAAAAGAGCTAGGTGAAACAACCACTCAGTTAAGTAGTAAGTGCATTCTAATGAATTCATTAGTTATTGGCAAAGGTCAGTGCTGGAAAAAAGAAGATACAAATAATAAACATAAGTTAACAAAAGACATCAGACAGAGGTGGTGGGAGAATTATTTTAAGTACTCTATGAAAAAGTGAGTTTTCAGATTTTTTTGAATATACAGGTGCTGGTCATAAAATTAGAATATCATCAAAAAGTTGATTTATTTCAGTAATTCTATTCAAAAAGTGAAACTTCTATAATGTATACATTCATTCCACACAGACTGATATATTTCAAGTTTTTATTTCTTTTAATTTTGATGATTATAACTGACAACCAATGAAAAGGTTCAATATTGAAGACACCTGGTGCCACACTCTAATCAGCTAATTAACCCAAAACACCTGCAAAGGCCTTTAAATGGTCTCTCAGTCTAGTTCTGTAGGCAACACAATCATGGGGAAGACTGCTGACTTGACAGCTGTCCAAAAGACGACCATTGACACCTTGCACAAGGAGGGCAAGACACGAGAGGTCATAGCTAAAGAGGCTGGCTGTTCACAGAGCTCTGCGTCCAAGCACATTAATAGAGAGGTGAAGGGAAGGAAAAGATGTGGTAGAAAAAAGTGTACAAACAATAGGGATAACCGCACCCTGGAGAGGATTGTAAAACAAAACACATTCAAAAATGTGGGGGAGATTCACAAAGAGTGGACTGCAGCTGGAGTCAGTGCTTCAAGAACCACCACACACAGACATATGCAAGACATGGGTTTCAGCTGTCGCATTCCTTGTGTCAAGCCACTCTTGAACAAGACACAGCGTCAGAAGCGTCTCACCTGGGCTAAAGACAAAAAGGACTGGACTGCTGCTGAGTGGTCCAAAGTTATGTTCTCTGATGAAAGTAAATTTTGCATTTCCTTTGGAAATCAAGGTCCCAGAGTCTGGAGGAAGAGA
>JACXGI010010513.1:0-27448 GCA_016801175.1 Esox masquinongy
ATCCTTAAAACCCATAACACGTGGCAAGGCCGCCAGCTTCATCGCTAGGAAGCAATGACTATTAATGTATCTCTGATTGAATGTGCTGTCTGTAAAAATCATGAGCTTGCTACCATTAGCAATAAGTGTTGTGCCAATACCATTGTTAGCAAGGTACTGCATCAAGATGTAACCATCGAAACCTTTAGAGTTGTGTGCTGTAAATGTGTAGTCATTATATTTCAGTTGCCTAAACTTTTGGAAAAAAGCAGCGACACAACCATCTCCGGCTGAACACCCCGTCTCGAACACTGATGATTCATTTCAACCACCAGATCCATGTTACAATTGGGACACATGTTAGCCATGCACTTGTGCGCTTTATAGTTGGTAATACTAACGTTATAATGACGGCCACAAGCGACACAGTATATCTTCTGGTCACACCTGCTAACCCAACGACCCACACTTTTGTGGTGCTTCAAGCGTTTATGCTGTGTATAACAAAAGTCAGAATAACATATCCGCTTACAGTCCGGGCACTGCTTTGTGTTACGGGGTTGGGTATGACAATGTTCATGAAGACAGACACTACAGCTATGTTTATAGCCATGATCACCACGGGTGTTAAAACCTGTATAACACCACTCACAAACATATGACACAACCAGAAAACCCTTCAGATTCACAATCCCATAGAAATGGTTATCGTGTAAGTACATAAAGACGGTTCTAGGGTGGGTGGCCTCGCTGTTTTGAAACTTGGTAGAGTGACCATCCCGTGTTCGATGAAAGACAACAATTTTACACCCTGTCATTTCTTCAAACTGAACAATATTTGTGAATGCCACGCAATCATCTAACGGTAAACCAGCTCCCGTATGTAACTCACGACCACTAACCAGGGCCTCAGGATATGTGTACTGTGGGTTTAACATACCCATCAAACAAACAGAAAAACATGTAGAATCATTATTCACAGCCACATATAAATGCCTTCTTTTTTATTGACAATCTGCTCAACAGTGTTTGAGCTTTACGTTGCGGGGAACCACAACGTCACGGTTGTTGACAATTTGTACCACCAGCTCTAGTGATGCATCAATCATAATCTCAGCGTTACTCTGCATAACACTTTCAAGTAAATTACCAAACGTGCGTTCATTATATTCATCTGCTCTTATGGTCACATGTACGGGGGATATCAGAGATTCACCAATCAACTCAATCTGCAGACAATCACCAGGCCTGTGTACAAAGTCTGAAGCTCTAACAAAGTATCCAGGCCTGCCATTATGATTGCATAGAATGTGCTGAAATCCCCAACTTCACCAGTATTTAGTAAATTTATCAACTGTCGTAATTCAACGTTGTCAAACGCATTACGTTGTACAACTCTAACATCGCCATCATTGCAATGAGTTTGCATAGGAGAGCTCGGAAGAGAGTCAACTAGATCATGTGAAAAACGGGGTTAACAAACCTTGCATCGGTTAACTAAGCTCGGTTAACAAACCTTGCATCTGAGGATTATTGTGTGCATCGCTGTGTAAAAAAATAATGGCCGGTTCATTTGTATTTTGTGGTGTGGTCTGTTGATTATGTGTAGATGTTGTTGGTTGTTCAGCATTATCTTTCACCATTTCCCTAGCTTAATGTGTAAATAACGATCCACTTACAGGTTAAAATATTATTCTAACTCAAACATACATTTACATACATCACAGTTTTGATGAGTTGACGGTAAAATATGTATTACCTTCAGCTTTCAAGCATGAAAGAAAACAATGAAACAAAAATCCCCTGAAGCTGTGCAGCCACAAGGTGGGATGTCCGTAACTGAAGCCATTATGGTGATGTACTCTGTATCATCACCGGGGGTCCTCAATCTTTTGGTTGGTAAATAGAGTACAAAGGTTCAGCTGTATGCATATTGTCGTAATTGTTATTAACATTTTAGTACAAGACTGAAAATGTCTATAAATAATTAGACTTACACAAAAAGTATCTGTTCAGGTTGTGTAACATCACAAACGCCCAGTCCAACTGACACTGATACTGGTCACTTGGTCTGAAATAAATACAAAGAGGGTTAACAAGCGTATATAGGTAATTAAAGCTAATTAACAATAATGTCAAAAGTGTTCCCTTTATGGTATACTTGAATAATGATATGCCTACCTCCTGGAGAGTGTTCTTCACTTGGCTGGATGTTGTGAAGGTGGTTTTCTTTCCCCTGGAAAGTATCCTAAGATCATCCACCACTGTTGTCTTCCGTGGACGTCCAGGCTTTTTGTGTTGCAGAGCTCACCAGGGCATTTTTTTCTCAGAATATACCAAACTGTTGATTTGACCACTCCTAAAGTTCCTGCCATCTCTCTGAGGGATTTTTGGAGCCTAAGGATGGCCTGTCTCACTTGCACTGAGAGCTCCTTAAACCACATGTTGTGGGTTCACAGCAACAGCTTCCAAAAGCAAATGCCACACCTGGAATAAACTCTAGACTTTTTACCTGCTTAATTGATGAAGAAATAGGAATAGCCCACACATGTCCATGAATCAATTGACATCAATTGTCCAATTACTATTAGTCCCTTGAAAAAGAGGGGACTGCATTTTAAATAGCTGTAATTCCTAAACCCTTCCTCCAATTTGGAGGTGAATAACCTCAGATTAAAGCTGAGAGACTGTACTTTAAGCGCATATTGATTATTTGACTGTAACTTCAATATATTTTGGTAAACAAAACTTGCGTCATAGTCCAATAATATCTGGACCTAACTGTAGGTACTGTATAGCAATTAGCTAGCCATTGAAATAAAAGACGTGTTTTGCCTGCTCACTCATGTTTTCTTTACAAATGATACATACAGTTGTGATCAAAAGTTTGCATATCCTTGGAGAATTGATAATATATGTACCATTTGTAAAGAGAACATAAGTGAGCAGTTAAAACACATCTTTTATTTCTTATGGGATACACATTCAACTATAGGTCATAACAGAATGGCACAATCATAAAACAAAACATGGCAACAAAGAAAAAAATGAACTGACCCCTGTTCAAAAGTCTGCATACCCTTAGTTCTCAATACTGTGTATTGCCCCCTTTAGCATCAATGACAGCATGCAGTCTTTTGTAATAGTTGTCTATGAGGCCCCAAATTCTTGCAGGTGGTATAGCTGCCCATTCGTCTTGGCAAAATGCCTCCAGGTCATGCAAAATATTTGGTTATCTTGCATGAACCACATGTTTGAGATCTCCCCAGAGTGGCTCGATGATATGAAGGTCAGGAGACTGTGATGGCCACTCCAGAACCTTCACCTTTTTCTGCTGTAACCACTGGAGGGTCCACTTGGCCTTGTGCTTAGGGTCATTGTCGTGCTGAAAAATCCAAGAGCGTCCCATGTGCAGCTTTCGTGCAGAAGAATGCAAATTGTCTGCCTGTATTTTCTGATAATATACTGCATTCATCTTGCCATCAATTTTCACAAGATTCCCTGTGCCTTTTGTTAGATTCTGTCCATTTTTGATCCATGAACAAAATGAATGCAACTGGAAGTCAGGGGAGAGCCATGTTTATTCAGCATGAGGCTACGATGTTAACCTTCCATAGTTCTTTCATTTTTCTCCAATGATTACAATGTTAACACAGTCTTATGCCAGGACACAGATGAGATGGTCAGTTTTCATAGCCAATCATTACACAGACTATTATAAGAAATAGTTTATCCTACAACATACCATTGAATGGTATATTCCAACCTATGACCCAAGGGTCTATTCAGAGAGTCCTATGACAGTCACATACACAGTTCCTAGCAGGTGGTATGGACAGGGTGTTAGGGACCCATCAGTAATGGGGCATCACATTTCCTACCTAGTGTCCTTTGTACAGAGATAGTTAGTACTCTCATACATTGTGTCAAGCTTAATTCAGTTACTTTTCATGCTCAATATCTATCAGTCCCCCTTCAGACATGTAAAAAATAATCATTACATGTTAATAAAACTAGCAAAATAAAAGTACAATCCAATTCCTAATGAAATGAAAATGTCCAAACACTTCTGTTAAAAAAACAATAAAGAAAAATACGAGGCTTTATTATTCCTTAAATGAAATGAAAATAAGATGCAGTGGACACACCTTGCTCTGACACATAACTGTATAGCATTGCAGTCGTGGCGACCGTGATGATCGATCTTTACCAAACACATCAAGTATCAGATTACTATCAGTCCAACCCGTGTCCATCAGAAACAGACCTAACATGACATATTAATGAAATGCATAATTTATTCGCAATGAACCCTTTCAATAATCAAAGCCCCCCCCCCCGTCCATATCATGAGTCATGCATCAACATCATACTAACGACTCAACATATCCTGAACGTAACACCACACTCAACTCCAATGAATGTACTAGTGAGAGTTTCTACCTTTGAAAAGGATTATGGCACTATTAAACATACCAGGATAGCTGTCGTAATCATGACTATGAAGCAACTTCACAAAAAGACAAGTATCAATGACCAATGTTTGGGTATTGATCACTTGTAGTCCTCTACCTGCCTTGTGAGGAATGAACACACATAATATCAAAACACCCGTCATTTTAGGAAAACTATTGATTGTTAGGAATGAACCTAGATTCCCATCAAATGTCCTGTAGTTCTAGTCTTCAGTCTTCTCTGTCTTGAATCAGTGATTAAAGTTCCAATATCAGTTATTACAGTCAGTGTGATGTGGACCCAACAAATTGCCTGGTTGTCCTAACAAGTCAGTGTAGGTGTGTAGTGGAGTAGTGAGTTTCCAACACTTCACTAATTCAAGATTAACACCACAACATTTTCTTCCACTGTGTTGGGACCATGTGACCTTTCCAGTCAACTGGCCCGTGGTACTCTGACCTGTAGTATGTGGAGTCTTTCCAGGCAACTGGCCCGTGGTACTCTGACCTGTAGTATGTGGAGTCCTTCCAGTTAACTGGCCCGTGGTACTCTGACCTGTAGTATGTGGAGTCTTTCCAGTCAACTGGCCCGTGGTACTCTGACCTGTAGTATGTGGAGTCCTTCCAGTCAACTGGCCTGTGGTACTCTGACCTGTAGTATGTGGAGTCTTTCCCGGCAACTGGCCCGTGGTACTCTGACCTGTAGTATGTGGAGTCCTTCCAGTCAACTGGCCCTTGGTACTCTGACCTGTAATATGTGGAGTCTTTCAGGACTCAGATGGATTCTCCTCTCATCTCGCTGTCGATGGTTCATCTAGAAATGGAGTGTGAAGCCAAGTGATCTGACCCTGGCATTGTTCTGCCATGTGTGTGGTCAGAAAGATTTGGAACAGATTCAACCAGTGTTGTAGAAATCCTTCTTGAACATGTTGCTTCTACTCACACTCTCAGTTGTCTGTGTCCAGTCAGTGGCATGATGTATCATCAGAAAAGGGGTTGTGATGTCCCGATCTGATGAAAGCATAACTGCAAAACAACGATTAGTGTGGTTCAACAGTCCATTGGGCTTTCATCCACTGAGTATTGTTCTGTCAACTCCCAACAATGAAGACAATAGATCAGTCCTGAAAACTTGTGGATCTCAGAAGTTTCATCATGAGAGTGAAGCGTACACCCCATTAAGACTAGTTTCCATAATAGTCTATGTCAAATTTCCTTTTCCATCCAGAACTGGCTTGGTTGATGTTTCATTCAATGTAATATTTTTATGCCCGATAGCACCTGGCAGTAGAATGAGATTCTGTTGTCTGATCAGACTTGACATTACTTAACCAAATCAAAAATGATTAGATCTATGCTATTCAACCATTAGAATGTTAGACCTTACATCAAACAAAACAATGTCCAAATTAAAAAATGCATAACAAATCCTAAGAATGGAAGATATAAAACATAACAGATGCCAATGCTCTGTTATAACTATGCAAACAGAAAAAAACAAAATTTTCATAAACTCTTTATAAGTACCAATTTTGATTTGCTTTGAGCCCTGAGCTCAGTTCTTTCCAATCATAATCAATTATCATATCATACATCCCCCTGCCTTCACTTCATTAAGTCAATGGAAAGTGACACCATGAGTGAAAGCAGAATCACAGTGAATACGGCTACAGGAGGCGCCATCCTGAACCCGCACTGGCCATCATTTTGGGGCGGACATGTAAAATAGAGAATTGGTAATAGGGATGGATCTGGAATCCATTCGAAATGGAGTTGCATACTGTATATTCATCAAAACAACAAAGTGGAAATGTTAAAAACACAAACATTCACAAACACAATCAAAGACAACAATGTGCAACACATTCGCTTGTGCAAAGGAATTATAAACCATATAACCTATTGACACATTTGTCTTACAGAGCTAAACAGCTCTCACATTCTTTAATTGGCTATCATGCAATTATAATATCTTGAAGTTTCTTGGTACATGCCTAACTAAATTGGTTTGCCCACTAGGGGATAAGCTGCGCAACTAAATTGTAGAAGAAAAACTCCAGCCCAAGTTCCAGTGGTGTACCTACTGCAACCACCCTGATTGTATTAGCATACATACAGCACCCAAATTTAACATTTTTACAGGCAACAACCAAACTACCTTGTGACAAACAATGTCTTGATTAACCTTCTACATTTAAGTAAAATTCTCCAACTTTGATTCATTTGGCAATTTTATTCTTAAATAGTGTCAGTCAGCCAAACACTAAATTAATTAAATTAGTTAATAACTTTAATGCACATTTTGACCATGTCTGTTGGAAGACATGTTATTTTTCTTCAACTTAATTAACATTATATGTTAAACAAAGGTTTAAATTCTATCCTATCCAATGTTTTTAATGTTGTAAGGAGTGCTCCCAGACCATACACAGTTCCTAGCAGGTGGTATGGACAGGGTGTTAGGGACCCATCAGTAATGGGGCATCACATTTCCTACCTAGTGTCCTTCGTACAGAGAGTTAGTACTCTCATACATTGTGTCAAGCTTAATTCAATTACTTTTCATGCTCAATATCTATCACTTTAGAGCTCACACACCCCCAATACATCAGTGAGCCACCACCATGCTTCACAGTGGGTGTGGTATTCTGTTCACTATAGGCCTTGTTGACCCCTCTTCAAACATAGCGCTTATGGTTGTGACCATAAATCTCTATTTTGGTCTTGTCACTCCAAATTACATTGTGCCAGAAGCTGTGAGGCGTGTCAAGGTGTCAGGCATATTATAACCAGGCTTTTTTTGTGGCATTGGCACAGTAAAGGCTTCTTTCTGGCAACTCGGCCATGCACAGCACATTTTTGTTCAAGTACTGTCGTATTGTGCTCCTTGAAACAACCACACCGTCTTTTTCCAAAGCAGGCTATATTTCCCCTGAGGTTACCTGTGGGTTTTTCTTTGTATCCCGAACAATTCTTCTGGCAGTTTTGGCTGAAATCTTTCTTGGTCTACCTGACCTTGGCTTGGTAAGAGATCCCTGATTTTTCCACTTCTTAATAAGTGATTGAACAGTACTGAGTGGCATTTGCAAGGCTTTGGATATTTTTTTTTCCATCTTTATAAAGTTCCATTACCTTATTACGTAGGTCTTTTGACAGTTCTTTTCTGCTCCCCATGGCTCAGTATCTAGCCTGCTCAGTGCATCCACGTGAGAGCTAACAAACATTGACTATTTATCCACAGACACTAGTTGCATTTTAAAAAGCCACAGGTGTGGGAAATTCACCTTTAATTGCCATTTTCACCTGTGTGTGTCACCTTGTGTTTCTGTAACAAGGCCAAACATTCAAGGGTATTTAAACATTTGATCAGGGCCATTTGTGTGATTTCTGTTATCATTATGATTTAAAAATGAGCCAAACAACTATGTGATAATAAATGGCTTCGTATGATCACTATCCTTAAATAAATGACATTTATTTTTTATGATCAGTCTTATTTTCTGAATCAGTGCCAAAAAGTCACAATTTCTGCCAGAGTATGCAAACTTTTGAGCACAAATGTATATATATGACCGATAATGTACAAGTCAGGTGGTTTATGGTCGATACAACTTGGCTAAGAGCTGTTTTTAGGCAGTCAAAAGTGATGTGATGTACAGTCTCATTCTGCATATACAATTGTAATCATTCTGCATATAGAATTGCACCCAATGCTGTTTTACCAAAATAATGCAAAAATAAATGTTTAAATTAGCCTGTAGTTTACTCACGCAAACCAATACAAGAGAAAATTACTAGTTGGTGCAGTAGGCTATATATAAACATCTATGACCATAAAAGCATGTTTAGAAAAAAGCTAACAAATGCAGTAAACAAAAAGTAAATGACGATCAACAGTAACAAAGCCTAGAGTGACATACACCCATAGGCCTGGCGCGTTGCAGTTTCATCCACAGAAGGAAATAGGCTACAAAAAAAACATAGACATAATTATTGCATACATTTGGTGAATGTATTGAGTAATCGGTCACTACAACACAACTATTTATTCTAAAAAATACATTGAGACCTGTGGTTTATAAGCTATGACCTACTTAATTCACCATAAAAAAATTTCCTCCAGCAACCAGAGTGACACAGGACAATTGTGGGCATAAAAACAGCCCAGAAATGTATGAATGTAAATATGGTATCAGGTTGCTTTGGTTACTGTGGCTGTGTCTAACTCTTAAACTGACTGAAGGGGTAGTTTCAGGAAACAAATAGAGTGCTACTTCCTGTTTAATCAAGATCACTGACTGTATGTTTTGGTTACTCAACTGGTAGCTAGCAGTGACAGAGAGATAAGGTGGACAGACAGAAAGAAAAAAACAGCCATTAAACATCTTATAAATATATGTATACATCACATTACATAAACAATTTCAAAGTTTAAATAATGTGTCATTTGCGTGTTTGTGTTATCAGCTTTTTTTAATAAAATAGTTTTTGATAATGGGCACTTGGTGGATATTCGGTTTCTTAATATTTGAAAAATTACCAGAGAAACCAAATGACCACCAAATGTCCATTAAAAATCTAATTATAACCTGCACTTGGTCTAGTAACTTTCACTTTTAGTGAACTAGCTTACAGAAGCTGTAAAAACTTTACATTGATATATATCCATAGTCTTTTGATGGCACAATTATTCCCTAAAATATTTAGGTCTCGTTTACTCACTTGAACACACATTGAATAAATATATACTCTTTCCTTTCATGTGCATATTTAAAATGGTTAATGTCTGTGGGATAAAAGACTACCAGGTCCATGTCATTCATTTAATTAAAGACAATATGGGATTGGGATTGTTTTTATGGTGTCTATTAAAGGTGCACTCCCATCACATTTTTAGCTAAACAGTACCACTTTGTTAATTATTGGTTGAGAAGACAAAATAACATTGACGACTACTTCTAACCAATTAAAACAGACAGAGCAGTACATCCCCCTCCCAAAACAATCTGCTACACACCTGATCGTCATCTTAATATGGATTGAAGGGGATCTGTCTGAGACATGATGAGGTCACTATTAGACAAGATGAGATCACCTTTTTAGAACAGCATGTTTCTGAAGGAGCTTGGTTCTTTCAATGAGGTGATCATGTGAAGGAAGTGCACCTTTAAAATAACAAATAAATTTCACTGACGGACAAGGATAACTGCATTTATCACTTAAATATCCCATTTCCATTCATTGATACTGTTCCTTTCTCCCCATATGAATTGATTGGATAACACTTTACATTATTGCTGTGTACTTATTTGTGTGAAGTAGATTATAACAAGTATTACACTGTAAAAAAAGAATAATTCTAGCAGCTACAACTTTATGTTTCACTGGATTTGTAGCAAAGTTTGCACCGTACCAAGAGCACTCTAGCGTAAAGTTGAAAAGTTGATAGATGTTATCATTGTAGCATCTAGGCATGGAGGCAGAGGCAAACGCAGATCGAAGAAGCAGCTTTAATTCCGCACAAAGCAAAACGCAGCGCTATGTGCAGGAAATACAAAGATATTTATATACTGAACCACAACAGAAAACACAAGACAAAAGAGTACGTCACAACACAACAATGATTGGCAAGCCTAGTTCAGCCAGACCACAATTAGAAGGGATACATTTTGTTGCCCTCACTGGATTCGAACTTGGGTCTCCCTTATGAGAGGCTGTGTCTTTAACCACTACGACACAAAGCTATACATATTCTAAGTGTCGGTATGGTATAGCGTCTCGACATTAGATCATTTTCTCACGCATTAACATCGCGCCAAGTTTGAATATTTCACTAGACACCATTAAGCACTGTGTTAAACTGACTAACGTTTCTTATTAAATTTACTTCCACCACATATGGCATCTATGAAATGTATGGCTTTTACCACTGGCCGTTTTAACAGCTAATTAGCCAGTAATAGGCTTACTATCTACTAACTTACTACTTGGAATAGTCATAAGAATTGAGCAACTTCTAGCGAGACTGAAGATGAACAGTGCCAAAGCTATTTCATTTCATGGCACAATAACGCTTGTTTTTCTTTCATTCGCGAATGACATTGATACAATAACTATCAATATAGGTGACGATAACGGACTTTTTCATCAAGTGAAAAGATGAGAGAATCGTGGAAACCCCTCCCCTTTTACTGCCCAAGGGGTTGTGATCTAGCCTACATTACCCCAAAAATCATGCACGGATGCATACTTCGAAAATCTACCAGAAATAGTCGCAATATAACAGTAAACAGTTTTATTTTAGGCTTACTATAACGTGGGTACTGAAGGTATGTCTATCCTGAACGCATTATTTGTTTTGTCCTTGTGCTTGGCAGTCCGTGTCTCTAACCACTACGCCATATAACAAGGGTTAGTCAGTCATTCGGTCGGTCGGTGGGTCACTCACTCATTCACTCAGTAAGAGACATTTGCCCTTCTTGGCCGGCTCCGCTTTCGCGGTCCAGCAAAAAGGACTGATCTAAATACACACACTTACGAGGAGAACAGTGATGGGTGAGGGCTCAACACAGGTGAACAGAATGAATTGATTAACTGACCCGAGAACAGGAAAGACCAAACATGGACATGACAACCCCAGAATACACATAAAATGTACCAGAACAATCTATTTCAGCTGGAATCATTACAATCGTGCCACGTTGGGTATATGTTTGTTTCAGGTGTGGGTGAGTCTGTTGATCCACAAGAGAGTGGGGGACTGTAGAGCTGCCTGGTCCTTCACACTTAGGAGTTTGTTGTAACATCAGTGGTAGATATATGGAGAAAATGACATTGTAGAATACAAGTGAGATGTGAAATATTTATTAGAATGTCAGTTTAAAGGGAGACTAAAGATGAAAACCAAAAACTTCTGGTTCAACACTCGAAGTGCAAGACTCTGAAGTTCCATGGTAGGCTGATATCACCTTATTTTTAGTTGTAGTTCTCTTACATCCTACAAGTTATATTGTACCATCTGATAGTTAGAAACATACAAGATAAGTATTTTTCTGTCATTCCCTATTTCAAGTTTGTTATCTTGTGTTTTCTGTTTGACAATGATCTTACCTTTTTTGGACCACCATTATTTCCTGTAACCAATACCTAGAAAAGGACAATCACTTATTTTTTGATATCTCGTCAGCTCTAACTATCTAGCATACTGTACCCAGCCAGAGTTGGCATGCTTGTCAAGCAAAACAAACGCATCTTTGCAATCAAATCTTTGCAATCAAATTTGCAGTTTTAGCAAAGTAGTTGATAAGATGTTGAGCTATCATTGAGACTGCCCAATCGAAGGGACTTGAAGAACAGTATTATTCTATGCTTTACAGAGTCTTTTTAAACGATTAAATTAAAAATACCCATATTGCAGTCATCTTCATGGCCTGACTACAGATAGTCATAAGATGAAAGGAGTAGGTCTGTCTCTTTGTTAACAACAATTGGTGCCGAAACGTTTGGGGCTGTTACATGTTTACTCGGCATCCAACAATATTGAAGAGATTACCACAACAGTCAACGGCTTGACAGCAAAGTAGCCCCAAACCATAATGCCACCACCTCCATGCTTTACGGTTGGTAGGAGGATCTTCTGTTCAAAAGCAGTGATTCATTTTACCATATGTTTGACAAGACGTGATACCACACACTCTATGGTTAAGACCAAACTAGACCAAAGTATCTAATCCTTATGGAAGGCTGGACCCTCCCACGTTACTTTCTAATGATTTTGTAAGTACGTTTTTATGTGCCTGATTCTAATGTTTGTAATTTTATTTTATGGTAAAGGTAAGGTTGTACTTTTTCCACAATAGGAAAATGCACTTACAATTATGTAAAAAAAGACAACTTTCTAAGAGGTGTAATTACTTTTTCAAATGACTGGATGTAGATAATCTTCAATAACCTCGTACCCTCGCACACATACTCAGCAAGGACGAATCTACATTCTATGAGGCACCCTCAACCACCCCCAAAATCACATGTTCGCCTCCCCCCATGTAAAACCGCTCCTTGTCCTCTTTGATTTTCACATTGATAACATGGAAATTACTGGGACTTTTTCCTGTAATATCACCTCTCTTGCTTCCTTCTCAAAGCATCGCTGTTACAGCGTTTTTCAACCATAATCCATGAAAGAAAAAAATACAACAATAAAGTTACTTATTGGATCAATGCCATTGGTTAGACCAAACTGACAGTTGTCACTCTCACAATTTTCAAACAACAACTTTAATTTTATTAGAAAAAATGTACTTATCATAATGCTTTTTTTGGGTTTAACAAAAAAACAATATTTATTTTTTCAAATAAAATATACCAGTGGTCTAAAATGTTCTTCCAGAATAATTTCTGCCAAGTTTTGCTGGTGCTAGGAAATGTACTAATTATTTCAAACCATACGAATCTGAAGCATTGGTATATTATATCATGTACTTTTATATCAACTTGATATCAAGTAACATTAAAAATTACATTTACTTAAGTCATGCAGCAAATGCTTTGTTTTATCCAAAGCAACTTGCAAGAGAAGCTGAGAACAATCGTAGCAATATTGTTGACTATTGTTATTAGGTCACATTCATGGGAAAACAGTGTCTAACATAATATACTGTAAACTGTATACAGCTCTGGAAAAAATTAAGAGACCACTGCACCTTTTTCTTTCCTTTCCAAAAAAGTTGAAAAGGAAAGTTTTGAGTGAGGAACAGAAGCGGTCAATTTGCAGTGGTCTCTTAATTTTAACCCTTCTGTTCCTCACTCAAAACCTTCTTCGAATATTGTGGAAAGGAAAGAAAAAGGTGTAGTGGTCTCTTAATTTTTTCCAGAGCTGTATGTAGCACCCTTATCCCACGTTTCTGCTATGTGGGCCAGGCCCTGAGTTCTTATAACCATTCTATTTATTATTCTCAATTACCCTAATAACATTGTAGGTATTACCTATATTTTTTTGTATTTATATACAGTCCATTCACTTTTAAATCCTTACACACAAATAACAACTTAAGAAAATTATATCAAGGAAATATATTATTTTGACTTTTAGGTTATTACTTACATTTAAAGATATGACACATTTCAACCAGCACTAGCAATAAACACTCAATTGAAACAATTATTAACTGTCTACTTGGTTTGCATTATAAACAATATAAAAAAAAACATCTTCCATAAAACAAAGAATACATCTTTTACCCAAAAAGCAAATTATCTAACAAATGTTTGCATTCTCAAGCACATACTGTAGACCAGCAAAATGTACAAAATCACGTTGTAGGCCCGATACGATGCTCGCGTACATTGAGACCCAAAACTAATTGGTCACTTTACTCCTATGAGCAAATAAAATAAAGAATCCAGTACCTCAATAAGGTTCCGTCAGTATATACTGGTTCCTCAGTTTCTAGCCATAGAAAATGAGGGATGGCGTTGTTGCTTCCTTTCTGAATCCAGCGGTGCCAGAGGAACTCTGGGTATCCAGGTCTAGCTCAGAGCGCTATTTGCGTCCCACGTCAGTAGTAGTCAACGCTCGATAGAACAATGTAGCTAACACCCGCTAGCTTAACGGTGCTATTATTCTGATACTGTCTAATATTAACTACTCACATTGCTAATGAGCTAACTGGCATAATACATGTGATTTATTAACACCTCAAACTTCGAGTACAAATCAAGCTATTTATAAAAATACGGTGGATTACAGATCCCTTTTGATAGCCTATCGTTTAGATAATTTATTGTCAAGACAATACGTTGTTTGGTACTGTCCTGACATTATATCAGTTTTGCCATGTTTTAGTTTAATCAATCAATCAATCAAATGTATTTATAAAGCCCTTTTTACATCAGCAGTTGTCACAAAGTGCTTTTACAAAACACCCGGCCTTAAACCCCAAGGAGCAAACAACAGTAGTGTTGAATTTCAGTGGCTTGGAAAAATCCCCTAAGAGGGCAGAAATTTTGGAAGTAACCTAGAAAGGAACCAGGCTCAGAGGGGTGACCAGTCCTCTTCTGGCTGTGCCGGGTGAACATATTAAGAGTACAAATTGTAATAATTAATAAATGCATGTGGGCTGAGTCCAGAGTCTATTTAAACCTAGTCCAGGTTGGAAGCATGACCAGATGGACAAGGACAGGGACAACACGGGGGGAGGGGGGGTCAGCAGAGTGGCAGCTGAAATCATCAGGTATCGTCAAAATCTGCAACACAACCAGAAGGACTTTGTACAGGGACAGCAACGAGTCTTTCAAGCCTGGTACTCCGCAGGTGTGGGACAAGACCTGATGTCCTCCTAAGTTTAAAACAGGGCAGGACAGGGAAAATTTTGAAAATGCATTCCTTAGATCTACAAGGATTTATAGTGGAGAAGGAGAACTGACCCTACTCCCCCAGCACAATAATATAGGGCCCAACAGGCAGGAAATCAATCCACCAACATTGCCAAGCATCAACCAAAGGGACACCCACCAACTGCAACCACCCTGAAAGAGGGCCAAGTATTGCCAGCAGAGTACAGCCCAATTGCACAAGTGCGCAACAGAGAGACAACAAGCCAGTGACTCCGCCCCCGAATGGCATTGGAGGGAGGGCGTGGCGATGAGAGCCAACCTGGCAAGACTGCAAGGGTGGACAGTATCAAGCCTTTTTGGTCACCTTCACGGCCCTGGGCCAGACTACACTTAATCACAGACCATGCTGTAGAGATGAGTCTTTAGTAGACACTTGAAAGTTTGCACTGAGTTTACATTTCTAACCTTAATTGGCAAATCATTCCACAGTAGTGGAGCTCTATGAGAGAAGGCCCTGCCTCCAGCTGTTTGTTTAAAAATTCTAGGTACAAATAAAAGGCCTGCATCTTGCGATCTAAGGTTATGTGTAGGTATGTATGGCTGGATCATTTCAACGAGGTAAGTAGGAGCAAGTCCATGTATTGATTTATATGTTAACAATAAAACCTTAAAATCAGCCCTAACTTTAACAGGCAGCCAGTGTAAAGAGGCTAGTACTGGAGTAATGTGTTCACATTTTTTAGTTCTAGTTAGGATTCTAGTAGCCGTGTGCAGCACTAATTGAAGTTTATTTATTGATTTATCAGGGTAACCGAAAGAAGAGCATTGCAGTAATTTAATGTAGAAGTAACAAAAGCATGGATTCGTTTTTCTGCATCAGTTTTTGATGGAAAGTTTCTGATTTTTGCAATGTTTCGAAGATGAAAATATGCAACTCTTGAGACATGTTTTATATGTTCATCAAAGGAGAGGTCTGGGTCAAGGGTAACACAGAGGTTCCTTACAGTTTTTTGGGATACGACCATGCAGCCGACAAGGTTCACAGTGAGATCTGCCAACAAAGCTCTTAGTTTCTTGGGTCTTAAAATGAGCATTTCTGTTTTTCTTGAGTTTCAAAGCAAGAAGTTCTCTGTCATCCACTTCCTAATATCTGAAACACATGCTTCCAAAGTAGCTAATTTTGGGGCTTCTCCATGCTTCATCGAAATATATAACTGTGTCATCAGCATAACAGTGAAAATTGACATTTTGATTCCGGATTATATCACCCAGAGGCAGCATATATAGTGAGAACAATAATTGGCCCAAAACCGAGCCTTGAGGAACACCAAAACATATCTTTGATTTGTCAGAGGGTATGCCATCCACACATACGAATTGATATCTTTCAGATAAATAAGATTTAAACCAGGCTAGAACATGTCCACGTAGCCCCATATGGGTTTCCAGTCTCTCTAAGAGAAGGGAGTGATCAATAGTGTCAAAGGCAGCACTAAGATCAAGAAGCAACAGGACGGATGCGGAACCTTTGTCTGAGGCCATTAGAAGGTCATTTGTTACCTTCACGAGTGCAGTCTCAGTGCTATGATGGGGTCTGAAACCGGACTGGAACATTTCAAAAATGTTATTTCTCTTCAGGAAGGCATTCAGTTGTTGGGAAACACATTTTTCTAAGATTTTTGAGAGGAACGGGAGGTTCGATATTGGCCTATAATTGTTTAATATGTCTGGATCCAGATTAGATTTTTTTAGGAGAGGCTTAATTTCCACTATTTCTAGTGAGTTTGGTACACATCCGGAGGAAAGGGACCAATTTATTATGTTCAACATTGGCTGACCTACAGATGTCGCTCATTTAATTCCAGACACAAGGGGGCGGTATACCGGACAAAAACATAAAAAATAAGAATGGCCACCAGGAGGCATCTGTGAGAACGTCGACACCCGCCTGAAACTGCTGTTATTCAAGCCTGCTTCTGTACTTATATGGCCAGAATAAAACATAAACAATCGAAGGAATATTGTCTACTATAATCCTATTCATGGATTGCTATGTTATTGTGTTTGATTCCATGCTGCTGTGTTGCTTTGCTTGATTAACTGTTATTTCTGTGAACTGAGAATGTATATTTAATTATAGGTCTACACACATGAATCTCTTTCTTTTTGTTAATTGTAATTATTTGAACTGAAAAACAAATAGCAGTTGATTACAACGATTCAACTGCTATTACAACGATCAATTAACATTTATGTAGGCTAATTGCAGACTTTTACCAAGCCAACTTTACTTATTGCGTCATTGATGCTATTTTTCTGCACTAATTTTCCTGAAGACTGCATCTGTTTCTATCAATAAAAACTTCTTAAAATAAAAAAAGAAATTACTTTTCCCACCAGATTTCTTTGAAAAATTACAATATGCCACACTAGACCCAAACAAACATATAATTCAAGTGTTTAACATAGTGCGTTTACATGAAGGACGTTTAGTTTGTTTAATTGGCAAAAGGCTATACTTTCAACCCATCATTGTTTCATTAATTTTTTCTGAGGTAAATAACGATTGATTTTTCTGAAGTTTCTAATAAAATGGCATCTGAACAGACCTTGTAATTCCTTTATTTCCTGTATGGCCTTAAGTCGACAAATTACTGTTAATTACTCCACATTAACCCAAGGAGAAATATGGGTGAGAAAAAGTGCCTGTTAAAATACTTGTATTGTCACATGCCCAATCAGTTATTAGGAATAAGGAGTAAAAAAAACGATAATTAGTCTCCAAATAGTTTTCAGTTTGTGAGTTTTGAATTCTGATAACTGAACTATGTAATATGCGACACCTATTTAGGAAAAGTCATGAAAGTGGGGTGTAGCTCTCAAAATGGTATTTTCCAAATCAAGTGCATTGACAAATAAATAAAAGTTAGACTACAACAGTCAGGTACAGTAGGCCTGACAATTTTGTTTTGATAAAATAATGACAAAAAAGCAATATAAATCCTATTGAGCATCTGTGGGGCATCCTCAAATGGATGGTGGAGGAGCGCAAGGTCTCTAACATCCACCAGCTCTGTGATGTCGTCATGGAGGAGTGGAAGAGGACTCCAGTGGCAACCTGTGAAGCTCTGGTAAACTCCATGCCCAAGAGGGTTAAGGCAGTGCTGGAAAATAATGGTGGCCACACAAGATATTGACACTTTGGGCCCAATTTGGACATTTTCACTAAGGGGTGTACTCACATTTGTTGCCAGCGGTTTAGACATTAATGGCTGTGTGTTGTGTTATTTTGAGGGGACAGCAAATTTACACTGTTATACAAGCTACTACTTTACATTGTAGCAATGTGTCATTTCTTCAGTGTTGTCACATGAAAAGATATAATCAAATATTAGCAAAAATGTGAGGGGTGTACTCACTTTTGGGAGATACTGTATGTATCTGTAAGTTTGTACTTCTAGTACGTTGTATGTAGTATGCAATTTAAGATTCAGCCATCCTCTCTGGGATTCTCTTTTTATACCCAATCATGTTACTGACCTGTTGCCAATTAACCTAATTAGTTGTGAGATGTTCCATCCTTTTTTTAGCGACTTTTCCTGCCCTTTTGTTGCCCCTGTCCCAGCTTTTTTGAAACGTGTTGCTGGAATCAAATTCAAAGTGGGCATATACAGTATATTCCATGAAACAATAACATTTCAATGTTTCAACATTTGATATGTTGTCTTTGTACTATTCTCTATTGAATTTACACTGCGTGCACAATTATTAGGCAAATCGCATTCCTCAAGATTTATTTTACTGTTGAATAAACACAATGCTCTCAGTCAATCCAAATTTAACCTCAAACCTGAATGTTTAACAAAGTAAAAGTGAGTTTTGATATTTCTCAGGGGAATACATAAGAGTGCAGAATTATTAGGCAACAAATGGTGTGCAGAATTATTAGGCAACTAATTAAAAAAAATATTTCTCCCAACTCATGTGTTTATTCTCAATTTTCAAAGTAAGTGTAACAAATAAGTAACACAAAATGACAATTAATTAAAATGTTTGTCCTTTCAGAAATATTCAGTGACCAATATAGCCACACTTCTTTTCAATAACTGCCATGAGCCTTCCATCCATGGAGTCTGTCAGTTTCTTGATCTGTTCACGATCAACTTTTGCTGAAGCAGCAACCACAGCCTCCCAAATACTGTTCAAAGAGGTGTATTGTCTTCCCTGCCTGTAAATCTCACGTTTGAGAAGGGCCCACAAATTCTCAATAGGATTTAATTTGGGAGAGGAAGGGGGCCAGGTCATTATTCGGGCATATTTGTGGCCCTTGCTGGCTAGCCAAGCAGTGGAGTACTTGGATGCATGTGATGGAGCATTGTCCTGCATGAAGATCATGGTCTTCTTGAATGACAATGACTTCTTCCTGTATCTCTGTTTGAAGAAAGTATCTTCCAGAAACTGACAGTAGGTATGGGAGTTGAGTTTCAGTCCATCTTAAACCCATAAAGGTCCAACTACCTCATCCTTAATGATAGCAGCCCATACCAGTACCCCTCCTCCAACTTGCTGGCGCCTGACTGAAGTGGTGCCGTGTGTCCATTAGTGATCCGGCCACGGGCCCATTCATCTGGTTCATCAAGAGTCACTCATTTCATCTGTCCAAAACCTTTGAAAAATCTGTCTTCATGTATTTCTTTGCCCAATCTATACAGTACATTTCAAATCGTATTCAGTGGTGGTTGTGTTTCAGCCTTCTTGACCTTGGCCATGTCTCTGAGTACTTGACACCTTGTTCTTCTGGACACTCCAGGTAGGTTGCAGTTCTGGAATATGGTGGCACTGGAGGATTATGAGTTCCTGGTAGCTTCACGTTTAATTCTTCTCGAGTCTTTTTCTCCATGTGTTTAGTTTTGCTATTTCAAGAGTGTTGCATCCGTCTGAAAAGCATTATACAATTTTAGATTTTTCAGTGTCAGTTAAATCTCTTTTTTGGCCCATTTTACCTGAGGTCATGAAGCTGCCTAATAATTATGCACACCTTGATATTAGGTGTTATTCACTGTTGCCACACCCTCCTTCATTACACCAATACATTTTCCCTGAAAATGATTCAATCCAATGAGCATTCAAGTTTATATGGTTTGGAGTTGGAAAATGTGCATATAAATAATGATATGATCAGAATACTCACTTGCCTAATAATTGTGCACACAGTGTAAGGTTTAAATGATTTGCACATCATGGCATTCTGTTTTCTTTACATTTTACAGTGTTTTACACGACTTTTTTGGAAACAGGGTTGTACATTATTCAAGATAAGATACATGTAATTAATTTAAAAGTCCACTAATGGATGTAGCAATTGCAGATTATCACATTCCTTAGATTACTAGTGCACTCAATAAGGCAGTCATGTCAACTGGTGGATGAAAAATGGTGGATCAAAAATAATGTTTGAAAAAGAGTAGAAAGTTAAAGATCAAAGAAACCATACATTATCATTACCCCATGTCATTTAAAAATATCTGTTGATAGCATAGTTAGATACAAATCCTTCAGGTATATGATATGTGAGAAGTGAGTGGTGTGGGATGTGTCACATTTCTGTGGCTACAGGGAGTCTAAAAATCACATCCATGTTCTCTTGTTGTTCCTGCTCCTCAACTGATTGTGTTCATCTCCCTCAAAGACCTGCAACATGTCAGCACAGAGTTTCATAGGACCCACTTAGATATACTCTAACATCAGACCATTAGTTCCAGACCATTTAATAGATATGATCTAGTCTTACGTGGACTGTCTTTATTGGAGAATACACTGATTCTGACTCTGGCGGGGGTGTTGATTCTGTAGTAGATGGGAATTAAACAGATGAAGAATATATTAGTTATATACAGGATATTATCCAGCTATTCAATATAGGTTAAAGAGGTATGAGGTTATGAATGGGGAAAGATGTAGAGAGGGATGTCCAGTCTTACTTTTCATCTTCTGGGTTTTGACCATCTTTTTTAGGTCAATCTCAGCATAGGTTACATCAACTGGTCCAGACAATGTTGACAATGGGAATTTCCAGGTAAGTAATCAAGTTAATTAGCATATTGCCACTTATTTGTCCAAAACTACAGAAACAAAAATTAAAATGTTACTGAATGTCAACTTGTAGAATATGTGTTACCTGTATTTTTCACTGTCTTCATCTCAGAGTAGGCTGTATTTTCATTTGGATCAGCTGGATTTTCTGAAGAGGAGCGAATCATTTGTTTTTGTTATTTAGATTTAATTCAGTGATAAAAAAATTATTCAATTTTGGCACAATTGAGTCACCTTTCTTTTTTGAGTCACATTACTCTCTTTATATCTGTCATATTAAATAAAACTCAAGAGCAACTGTAAGTGTTAGGAAAAGAAATATTCACATAGTTTACAGACTTTACATGTCTACAACAGATTCAACTATATATTGTGGGGTAAAGCAAACTGAAAAACATAAGTTTACCATGATCATTGTTGTCTGAGTGATTGATCAATTCGTAGATGTTATCATTACCTGTTGGTCAAAGGAGAGAAAAAGATTTGGTATCTTCTCAGCTTCTCAGTACTGTAATAGACCACTTTAGACCTGATGGGGTTCATCCAAACATCATGGGATGCCGGCTGCTTGGTGCCAACATACGTCACACTCTTGGAATGCCATTTCCAAACAAGATAAACATGGAAGACAGTACTCATAGGCAGAGTATCCATCCCCCCTCTCCTGACCCTTTAACTAAAATCACCCAGTGCTTCCAGAAGTTGTCCTTGTCCCAAACAGGGGCACAACAACCCCCACCCCCCCTCTTCCACACTCACCCTCCCCCCCTCCACCACACTCACCCTCTCCACCTCAATCACACCCACCCACTCCACCTCTACCACACTTTTGGTTCATCCAGGTATTTACAGTTAAGCCCAAAAGCATTCATACCCATGCCAGATTTTGAGCTGTAGTGAATTTTTATTTGACCAATAGCTTTCTTCTTGCTGGAAATGACATAAACAAGTGACAAAACACGGTAAGACATTGTACAAATGAATAACGTAACTATTTCTGTTTTTTTCACATTTTTACGAAAAATGTCATGTTCAGCATTATTCATACCCCTTGAAATTGTTGTAAATTTCTGAGAAAATGCAAGTTTCTATACCATTTAAAATGCTCTTGTAATTTCCACCATGAGAGAGCATTCTAATCACCTATTAAATGAGAACAGCTGAACAGCAGTAGTTCTCTAGTCAGTTACTAGTCAACTGCAAGTCATGGCTAAAAACAGAAATAGTTACGTTATTCATTTGTGTCTCCAGCACAATGTCTTACCATGTTTTGTCACTTGTTTATGTCATTTCAAGCCAGAAGAAACCTATTGGTCAAATACAAATTCCCTATAGCTCAACATTTGGCATGGGTATGAATACATTTGTGCTTAACTGTAAATACCTGGATGAACCAAAATTGTCTACAACTAAACCAAGATAAAACAGAGATTATTGTGTTTGGCAACAAAAATAAAAGAACTAGTATTAGTAAAGAGCTGGATTATCGTGCCCTAAAAACCAGGGACCAAGTGTGTAATCTTGGTGTTCTGATAGACTCAGATTTCACATTTAACAGTCATATCAAAGCGGTCACCAAAACAGCATTCTCTCATCTTAAAAATAAAGCCAGAATCAAGGGCTTGGTGTCCCAAAAAGACAGAGAGAAGCTCATCCATGCTTTTATTTCTAGTAGGGTTGACTACTGTAATGGCCTCTTAACTGGACTCCCGAAAAAGCCTGTAAAACAGCTGCAGGTCATTCAGAATGCTGCTGCTAGAATGTTTAGCAGGACCAAGAGAACAGTGCACATCACTCCAACTCTTAAATCATTGCACTGGCTTCCAGTCATTTACAGAATAGATTTTAAAATGGTGCTTTTAGTTTATGAATCACTGAATGGTTTAGGCCCCGAATACATTTCTGATATGTTTGAAGAATATAAACCAAGCAGGGCTCTTAGATTCATGAACACAGGTCAGCTAATAGAGCCCAGAGTCCAAACTAAACATGGTCAAGCTGCATTTAGCAGTTATGCTGTACACAACTGGAATAAACTACCAGAAGATCTTAGACGTGCCCCAAACATATAAATTTTTAAATCCAGGTTAAAAACACTTTCTTTTTCATGCTCCAATGACTGAGCACTTACACCTAACCTCACTGTTTAGCCTTACACCTTTTATAACTTCATATGTTTTTATCCTGTTTTTATTCTATTTCTATTTTCTTATTCTGTTTTCTTATGTTGTTTTGGCCTGTTTTTGACCTGTATACCCAACATCAGGAGACTGACCATACTGACCTGTATACCCAGCATCAGGAGACTGACCATACTACTGACCTGTATACCCAGCATCAGGAGACTGAACCTGGGTAGATCCTTGGTCCTGTTGCGGGTCCTGGTTGGTGCTCTGGGGATGGATGGGCCTACAGGGAGAGAAACACTTAAGAAGACACACAGACAAAATGTTACTATATGAATCAACTTAGTTTAGAGACAGATTTACTCACCAGAAAATTCTGTTGCAACAGGAACCTGTAAAGACAAATACACACTATTATATCAGGTCACTTATGTTTTGAACTGATTTGTCTTATAAATATGACCTAAAAAGTTAAGAAATAGTAAAAGTCTCACCTTTGTTATTTTTTTTATAGAGACCTAGCAATTGACTCAGGACCAGGAAGATGGTCAGTAGAACAGCAGCAACAACCAGACCCACAACAACTCCTAATAGAACTGATGTAGAGGTTGCAGGAACTATGACAGGAGAGAGAACTGGAGAGTGGACAAAGCAACACCATCAGATTCAGAATGAAGTCACTGTTAATAAAATATATCAATAAAGCAGGGACCATATTCCATTATGCTTAAGATACAGAATATATATTTGAGTTTAGACAACCTGCATGACTGCAGAGTCTATCCTTATTAACAAATCACTGACTATCACTGACTTAAAGACACTGTAATCATAATATAATGTTAACACTATATTACAAATCACTGACTACCACTGACTTAAAGACACTGTAATCATAATATAATGTTAACACTACATTACAAATCACTGACTACCACTGACTTAAAGACACTGTATCATAATATAATGTTAACACTACATTACAAATCACTGACTACCACTGACTTAAAGGCAATGTGATCATAATTGTTTCTCACCTCTCACTGTCATCCAGCTTTCAGCAAATTCTACTTGATCAGATTTACATTTATAGAAGCCTTCATCTGACTTAGATACTGAAGAGATATTCATCACTCCTGTGGTCTCATTGCTGATGAGTACTCCATCTTTGTAGAAATAAGCCTTGGGCTTAGTGTGTGGTTGATTTCTATACGTACATAGAAGAGTCACAGAGTTTCCTTCAGTCACAGGATGGGCTGGGCTCTCCAGGATAACATCACCACCTGTGTAACAAAAAAAAAAAAAAAAAAAAATATATTGCTATATAAATATATATATATATATATACAGTGGATATAAAAATCTACACACCCCTATTAAAATGCCTGGTTTCTGTGATTTAAAAGAATGAGACAAAGATAAATCATGTCAGAACTTTTTCCACTTTTAATGTGACCTATAATGTGAACAATTCAATTGAAAAACAAACTGAAATCTTCGAGGGGAAAAAATGAAAAATAAAAACCTTACAATAACCTGGTTGCATGAGTTAATACTTAATCATGCAAATGTTGTTTTTTTTTCAAATACCAAAACTAGCCCAATTTAGAACATTAATATGTTTAGAAAAAGAGCATGATGTGCTTTGTGATTTTGGAAAACTGCTTTGCACTTTTTACTGAGAATGTAATATCAATCAAATGTATATTGGCATAATATCGAGTAGGATGTAATTGAACAGTATTTAATATATTTTCATACAAGTTTATGGTTTCTACAAATTGTACCTAAAAACGTCTACAAGCCCCATATCTGTTAACCAGCCAATACTTGCCAGATTCTGGGTTATTACAGGTTGTTTAAGGAGTGTAGTGTCAAGTTTCCAGTAACAGTGATTTCAGTGTGCATGGACGTAATGGAATGGGAACACCTCAATCAAACTGAATGTCCCACTCGTATATTTCATTTGGATTGCACAGACAAGCAAACAATAATAAAAAAATTACATTATAATTACATTATTAAAAATATAAATAAATATATACACATTGCATTTGCATTGTGTACACTTGTGCATCATCCAAATAACCCAAACATTTCATATGGATGGTGTGAAAGTTTTGCATAGTCCAAATGCAATAGACATTTCATTTAGATGCTGTAAAATTGTGTGTTGTTCAAATGCAATAGACATTTCATTTGGATGGTATGAAGTTATACATCGTCCAAATGCAATAGACATTTCATTTGGATGGTGTGAAGATTTCATTTGATTGATGTAAACTTGAGTGTCATCCAAATACAATAGACATTTCATTTGGATGGTGTGAAGTTGTGCGTCGTCCAAATGCAATAGACATTTCATTTGGATGGTGTGAAGTTGTGCGTCGTCCAAATGCAATAGACATTTCATTTGGATGGTGTGAAGTTGTGCGTCGTCCAAATGCAATAGACATTTCATTTGGATGGTGTGAAGTTGTGCGTCGTCCAAATGCAATGGGGCGGGACCTAACCCATTTGATAGAGATGTCCTCATTGGACTGTGTGTTTTATGCTTGGAACACTGTGATTGGACACTTGAGAGCAAACCATCAGATGAGTGCTGTCAATCAAGTAGCACACGGAACTAGTTTCAGTGTTTCCTTGTCAGTTATGGATACAAAATTGGGCCGCTTTGAGAACCATTCAACCAGATAATTTATGTTGTTAGCGTGTGGCCTGTTTTCAGTTACTGTCATCGCGGCAACCGCATGATCGCTGGAGGACCAGAAAAGTGTATGTGCCCTTGTTTGTGCCAGGCTGCCAGCACCGCCCTCTAGCTCAATAGTAGGCGTAAGCCTTTATAAGTCAATGCATAGCTCTAGGCACATAGATTACTGGCATATAATATTTTTCTATAGGTGACATCAATAAGTTATCGAAAAACCGAGAGGAGTTATTAGAAAAAGATGAGGTCAGAAATCAATAGGCTGTGAACGGCGCAACTTTGCAAGTCTCTCCCGGGGTTGTGGTGGGGCTATCGGGTTGATTTCAACGCCAATGCATAGCTCTAGCCTCACAGATTATTGGCATATAGGATTCTTCTATATGTGACAAGAATAAGTTATTGAAAAACAGAGAGGAGCTATTAGAAAAAGATGAGGTCCGAAATTAATAGGCTGTGAACCGCGAGTATTTGCAGGTTTCTCCCGTGGGATGTAGTGGGGCTATCGAGTTGATTTCAACGCCAATGCATAGCAGTAGCCTCATATATTACTGGCATATAGGATTGTTCTATATGTGAAAAGAATAAATTATCGAAAAACCGAGAGGAGTTATTAGAAAAAGACGATGTCCAAAATTAATATGCTGTGAACGGCGCATATTTGGAGGTTTCTCCCGCGGGTTGTAGTGGTGCCATCGAGATGATTTTAACGCCAATGCATAGCTCTAGCCTCATAGATTATTGGCATATAGGATTCTTCTATATGTGACAATAATAAGTTATCAAAAATCCGAGAGGAGCTATTAGAAAAAGACGAGGTCCGAAATTAATAGGCTGTGAACGGCGCTTATTTGCAGGTTTCTCCCGCGGGATGTAGTGGGGCTATCGAGATGATTTCAACGCCAATTCATAGCTCTAGTCTCATAGATTACTGGCATATAATATTTGTCTATAGGTGACATCAATACATTATCTAAAAACCGAGAGGAGTTATTAGAAAAAGACGAGGTCCAAAATTAATAGGCTATGAACTGCGCGTCTTTGCAGGTTTCTCCCGCGGGTTGTAGTGGGGCTATCAAGATGATTTCAACGCCAATCCATAGCTCTAGCCTCATAGATTATTGGCATATAGTATTTTTCAATAGGTGACATGAATAAGTTATCGAAAAACCGAGAGGAGTTAGTAGAAAAAGAGGCGATATCTTTGGAATTTCATTTTGTGAATAATTATTTAGCCTTATACATTTGCCTGATCTCTGACAAGGACGAGTCAGACTATAGAGACGAAGTAAGGTCACTGACTTCGTGGTGTCAGGAAAACAACCTCCAGCTCAATATCAGCAAAAGGAAGGAGATGATTGTTGATCACAGGAAGCAGCGGCGGAGAGACCACGCCCCCATACACATCAATGGGTCTGCAGTAGAGAGAGTTCAAAACATCAGGTTCCTTGGTGTCAACTTCAGCGATGACTTGACCTGGTCTCATCGCTCTAACATCTTGGTGAAGGAGGCCAGGAAACGGCTCTTCTTCCTATGCCGATTAAGGAGATTTGGCATGCAGGATACTCACCAACTTCTACAGATGCACTATCGAGAGTATCCTGTCCGGCTGTGTCACCGCCTGGTATGGCAGCTGCACCGCCCTCGACCGCAAAGCACTTCAGAGGGTGATTAAAACAGCAGAGCGCATCACAAGGTCTGACCTGCCATCCCTGCAGGATCTCTACACAGAGAGGTGTAGGAGGAGGAGCAAACGA
>JACXGI010010514.1:0-20554 GCA_016801175.1 Esox masquinongy
TCCATTCATATATTACTATCATCCCTCCCATCCATCTACTCATTTATTAGCATCATCCCTCCATTCATATATTACTATCATCCCTCCCATCCATCCATTCATATATTACTATCATCCCTCCTGTCCATCCACTCATTTATTACTATCATCCCTCCTGTCCATCCACTCATATATTACTATCATCCCTCCCATCCATCCACTCATATTATCATCCCTCCCATCCATCCACTCATATATTACTATCATCCCTCCATTCATATATTACTATCATCCCTCCATTCATATATTACTATCATCCCTCCATTCATATATTACTATCATCCCTCCATTCATATATTACTATCATCCCTCCATTCATATATTACTATCATCCCTCCCATCCATCCACTCATATATTAGGCCTTTACAACACAGCTTGGCCTTTACAACACAGCTTGGCCTTTACAACACAGCTTGGCCTTTACAACACAGCTTGATAGATGTTGGGCTTTACAACACAGCTTGATAGATGTTAGTTTACGCTGCAGTTACACATTAGGTTTAACACAACAAGGATGAGACACAGTTTAAACAGCCCCTCGTCTCACGTTAAGCCACTGAACACTAGACTATGTTGGGATTTGAACCAATACCCACGTGAAGCCTGTTCCTCTGTTACACTTCATCTATAAAACAGGAGCACAGAATCGTGACCTTGTTCGGAGTGTGTTGTGTGTTTTTCTGTAACTCCAGTATGTGTGTGTGTGTTACTAAACGATGTACAGCAGGTTCTCACATCACTACTCAGTAACTGAAACCTGGTGTGATGACCGGACCAGACAGATGCTGTGGAGTCTTTCCTACACCACGCCACAGACCACCTACAAATTAAAGAAGAGAGGGAGGAGAGAGGGTGAGAGAATAAGAGGAAGAGAGAGCTAGGCATGTGGTGGGAAAAGAAGGCGGTGTTGGGGGGGGCTGGCTTTCAGATCAGGCTCAGATTAAAAGATAGACTTGGGTTTGGTTTATCTGACTGGGTTCAAACTATCCCGATGAAAACCTATCATTCTGAATGGCTTGTTATCACAGCTCAGTCAGTTCAAATGACATTTTAAGGAAATCTCAAAAAACTGTTTTGTAACAGAAAATGAATGCAAAAGAAAACCTACAATTTCAAAGTTTAGCAAAGCATAAAGGCCTATGCACAATGGCTACTTAAAAAAATCCTTATTTGTCATGGTCTTCTGGACTTCACACGGTGTTGGTCATTGGTCCTACACTGGAAGGCCCATTAGTCAATTGTAAACTCTTTCAGTGTGCTTAAAAGTGATGTGGAGCATGTTCTACACAAACCCATGTATTCCCTCATGTGTCACATCGTATGGAAAGCTGCACTGGATACAATCGACTAAGACAATTTGTAGTTTTAGGAAATATTTCTTTTGCAGTCTTATAAGGGATGAAATTGGTACAGGTGTGTTTCAGGTTTGTTAGAGGTTCAGGTGAGTTTCAGGTGTGTTAGAGGTACAAGTTAGTTTCAGGTGTGTTAGAGGTACAAGTGCGTTTCAGGTGTGTTACAGGTTCGGGTGAGTTTCAGGTCTGTTAGAGGTACAAGTGAGTTTCAGGTCTGCTAGAGGTACAAGTGAGTTTCAGGTCTGCTAGAGGTACAAGTGAGTTTCAGGTGTGTTAGCGGTACAAGCGAGTTTCAGGTATGTTACAGGTACAGGTGAGTTTTAGGTATGTTAGAGGTAAAGGAGAATTTCAGGTATGTTAGAGGTAAAGGTGAGTTTCTAGGCAGATAAGCCACTGTGCCTGCATTCCCTGTTATGCTGCTTGGCTACCTAAGTACAAAGAGCCACTGTCTTCAATGACACAAGTAGCATTACTATGCTCCTAAAGAATGACTGAGACAGTGAGAGGGAGAGACAGAGAGAGAGAGAACAGGAGGGAGAGACAGAGAGTGAGAACAGGAGGGAAAGACAGGACAAAATGAAGCCAGACTTCAGTCAGTTCTAAACACAACTTATTTGGCTGACTATCTCATTCACTTACTGTCATAGCAGATAAAAGAGATAAAGTCTATATCACATCTTATAGCTCTTTCAGGTCACTGGGATAAACAAGAAAAGGAACCAGGCAAGCCTAGTTTGGCCAGTAATAGGCTTACTAGTATCTACTAACTTACTACTTGGACTAGTCATAAGAACTGAGCAATTGTTAGCAAGATTGAAGATGAACTTTACGCTGCCAAAGCTATTTCATTTCATGGCACAACAACGCTCGTTTTTCTTTCATTCTTGAATGACATTGATACAATAGCTATCAATATAGGTGACAATAACTGACTTTTTCGTCAAGTGAAAAGACGAGAGAATCGTGGAAACCCCTCCTCTTTTACTGCCCAAGGGGTTGTGATCTAGCCTATATTACCCCACAAAGCATGCACGGATCCAGTTTTAGGCTTACTATAACGTAGCTACTGAAGGTTGTAGCCAGCAAAGTTTTTGTCTATCCTGAACAAATCCCAATGCATAATTTGTTTTGACAATTACAATGCATGAACTTGGGTCCTCTTGACTGGCAGTCCAGGTCTTTAACCAATACGCTATTTAACAAGGCGTAGTCAGTCAGTCAGTCAGTCACTCACTCAGTCAGTAAGAGGCATTTGCTCTTCTAGGCCGGCTCTGCTTACGCAGCCTGGCAAAAATAGGTCTTAGGTGACGGAGAACTCAATAAAAGAAAAGAAAGAGAAATAGATGGAGGGAGGGGGAAAAGAGAGACATGCTTTGGCAATAAAGTAATTTGAATTAAACTGAACTGAGGGCTAGGGTGAAAGAGAGATGATAAGAGAGAGAGAAAAGGATGTGGAGGAAGAGAAGGAAAAGAAAAAGAGTGATGGAGGGAGAGAGGGAAGAGAGGAAGACAGAATTCATTTTGAAGGATGAGATACAAGACAATGAGGAAGCGAAAGAGAATGAGTTGGGAAAAGAGAGAAAAAGGAAACAGAGAAAGACAGGGACAGAGAGAATGAATGGGCTGTCTCCTGTTATCGTTGGCAGGCCTAGTGGGACGCATCCCCACCTCCCCGACACACGCAGTGGACTGTGCCAACCAGGAAACGGCCTCTGATTAACGCACTCACATCCATCCAGGAAAGGTCCATTGTGCCAGAAACGGGGGCCGGCAGGGGGGCTGTCTCTCGCCAAATGCTCTCCCCGAGTGTCAATTACTGGCAGATGGAGCATCTCGGTGGCGTGAGAGTGAGAGTCAGATGTTTGGACGCGGGGTAATAATACCCAGGCCCGGGAGGACCTGCAGTCCACTGGCCCACAGACAGACAACATGGACCAGTTCAGGCTGGGGTTTCTAGTTCCTATACGGTTCGGCTGTCGGTGCTGGTGAATGCTGTGCGCATAAGGATCGGCAAATAAGGATCCAAATTAACTTCTAATATCCTAATGATTTATGTTTTATGGTGTGTTTTAATAGAACTGTATAATCACGTCACTGAGAAGACGCTTCTGGCCAAAGCAACTTCCAGTCACATGTGGATTCATTACACGTATGGGTGGAACAGGGAGTGGAACCTGCACTACGAAGGTGTTGGAATAGTCATGCTCTACCCAGCTACAGAGACACTAGAGGACACTGGACATAATGGAGGATACTGGAGGATACTGAATATAGTGGGGGACACTGGGGGAATAATGGACATACTGGAGGACACTGGGGGAATAATGGACATACTGGAGGATACTGGGGGAATAATGGACATACTGGAGGATACTGGACATACTGGAGAATACTGGGGGAATAATGGACATATTGGGGGATACTGGACATACTGGGGGATATTGGACATACTGGGGGATACTGGACATACAGAAGATACTGGGGATATTGGAGATACTGTGAGATACAGGAGATAATGGGCGATACTGGGAGATACAGGAGATACCTGAGATACTGGGGGATACAGGAGATACTGGAGATACTGGGGGATACTGGACATACTGGGGGATACTGGAGATACTGGGGGATACTGGAGATACTGGGGGATACTGGAGATACTGGGGGATACTGGAGATAGTGGAGATACTGGGGGATAAAGGAGATATAGGAGATACAGGGGGATACAGGAGATACTGACAGCTGAACACTGAACTGAGGTTAGATACACACCCATTATTTTTCCTAGTGACGACATGAAACTGAACTCTAAGAGAAATCCATAAATCCATAAACCCAATGTGTGTTTCATAAACCCAATGTGTGTTTCATAAACCCAATGTGTATTCCATAAACCCAATGTGTATTCCATAAACCCAATGTGCATTTCCAATGTGCGTTTTGCCTAAAACCAGTATTCATATTTTTCCTAGAGGAGCGCTTTGCTAGATCATTGATTTCTCTAGCCGCCTAAGATGAGTTTCTCTAGCTGCTAAATAATTCAAATGTAAATGTAGGCACCCAGAATTCCTAGCATGCAACTTCTGTCAGGAGAAACAACAAACCACTATTATGCAGAGTTTTAGCCAATTAACCACCTAAACCATAGACTCTTCATAAACAATGAGAACGTGGTTTTCACTTTGGCAAACAGCAAGGAAAGGAAGGCCAAGTCTCCCTGTCACTCTCTGACTCAGTCTTTAGTTATTCATTTGAAGTTCAGCAGGATAAAAACTCAAGACGCAGCATCTTGTTTTCAATATTTGCCCCTTTCTCGTCCAATCTATTTCTCTCTCTCCATTTTTGCCTCTTCGTCAGCAATAGGTGCGCCTAGGAGGAGAAGAGCAAGAAGGACAGATGGGTGGACCAGGAATAGAAGAATGGATGAACGGAGGAGAGAGCCCCGGGTTGAGTAAAGGATGCAGAGAAGCCTGCCGGCCGAACCAGGTTTACATGAACTGCACGCATGCGCACGCACGCACGCACGCACACACGCACGCACACATGGGGAGACATAGACAGGAGAGAAAGATAATGTGCGTGTGTGTGTAGCGTGTGTGTGTGTGTGTGTCTCTGTCATGAACGGGTCGTACCTGAAGGGTTTAACTACAACAGACGGGTCCGGTGATGGCCACAAATCCACTGAACAGCCAGCACATGTCGAGCATGTCTCAACTTCCTGTCCAACCAGCCATTCATTAGGGGGCCTGATAGAGTTTTGGCTGTTGGGATTCTCCCAGCGGAGTGATTCCTTGCCGGAACTCCGGAAGAGGGAAAATGTATGGTCCTGACAGTTGCGGGAAAGGGAATACCAGTAATATCTGTGCTGGTCTGCTGACCGTTACACGGAAAGTTTTCATTTAGTCAAGTTGGAATTCCATGGATGTGCAGATAAAACAGGATACTTCACAATACTCTGGCATTGTTGAACATTTACCAATTCTCATAATTGTATTCTGATTATATCATTATTTTCAATTACATTCTAATGTCTTCAGTTTTGAAGAGAAAAAAAGATCCTATAAGGATTTTCATTTGGTGGTCTTCGAGGAAGTATATCTAGCTAGCACGCTAAACCAATCAGTAGGCCTGTCAGAAGTTGTATATAGAAATCATTGACCTATTTAATACAACCCTGTTTTCAAAAAAGTTGGGACGCTGTGTAAAAGGTAAAGAAAAACACAATTGCCATGATGTGCAAATCATTTAAACACTATATTCAATAGAAAATAGTACAGACAACATACTGAATGTTGACACTAGGAAATGTTATTGTTTCACTTTCAAAACTACAGCAATTGGACTCCTCAGTTCCCAAACGCTTACAGAGTATTGTTAAAAGAAGAGGTGATGCAACACAGTGGTAAACATGCCCCCGTCCCAAGGCCTTTAGCTCCGGACTAAAGGCCTTGGTCCAGAAGCAACGGTTCACCACAGGAAGTGAATAAGACAACCACGCAAATTAAAAATTAGTCACCTTCTGCATTGGCAGCTGTTGGGAGCCATAGAAAGTTTCAGCTTTCGATTTCTCAGCACAATAACCTGTTCATGTCTTACAAGTTGGGACTAGCATTGGAAAGCTGAATGAGACAATCTGGAGGTGTGTGTGTGTTACACTGGAAGGACATTCTTCATTCCTACATGCACTTCCTGCCTGTGACATGATCACTCACATATGGGTTGACAGCCAGGGGCTCAGCAAGGGAGAGGGGGAGGGGGGGGGTCAAATGGAAGAAACAATCAAGACAAAGATGTCAGTTATAGTAATAGAGAAAATTAAATGAAGCAGAGAACAGAGGGAGAGAGAGAGAGAGAGAGAGAAAGAGAGGGACAGAAGGAGAGGGAGGGAGAACGTCTAGGCTGGGACAAATACAAACCAGCTGCCATTTGGGAATCACAGATGTGAGACTCAGCATACCGAGCACGCGCACACACACACACACACACACACACACACACGGAAAAGTTATGTGCTAGAATGCTTCAGGGAGGGGTCACATGACTTTGAATTAGTCTGAGAAACTTCCTGCATTTCAGATGACAGCTGACCCAACCAAACAGGGTGAGCCACCAACCGATTCCCCCCATTATTCATGTGTTAACAATTATCACTGCAAACAAAGAGGAGGCCATCAAGCCAACCAAAAACACGTGACAAAGCTCAATTTAAGTCTAGATCGCTATGACTTCTAAATGTGCGTATGGGTGTGTGTGTCTTGGCCATTTAAAATCACATCAGCCTTATTGAGACAGACAAATCAGTTTCCCACCCAATAGAGCAGGCAGGTTTCCACGGCAACATCCTCCTGTAACCGTGGAGACAGACAACAATCCCAAAGATGGACCAGCAGGATGGAACGAGCGGGAGGTCCTCTACCGGTAATCTACTGTGAACAGCTGTGTATGTACGGCACCAGAGGAAACAAACGCCAAAAAATGTCCAGAGCATCAATCTACAGCACCTCCAATAATATCAGTCTGCTGAAAGAATCTGGTATGCTGGGGTGGGGGAGTGGGGGTTAGGGGGGGAGAATAGGTGGAAAGTGTGTATGAGAGAGAGAGACCTGTTTTCATAAAACATTACACTTAAACCGCGGCCCAAACCCCACTGCTAAAACTTCATTCTGTGTCACCAGCACCTCCTCACGATCACATTGTTGCTGGCAGTTGGAACAACTTACGGGATGCTATGCTTCTGTTACTTTTACTCCAATTTTTTGGTGTGATCAAAAGCTTTGGACGATTCGTTTCCACGCTGACGGCCTCGGTCAAACGACCACTTGTTGTCAGTGTCAGCTGGTGCCACAGAAGGCCCCTCAGCCAGGCTCAGACAAGGCAGAGAAAACACTAACCTGTCATATTTCTAGAGCAGTGCCATCATTCATCACTACTGAACACACTGCTGAACAAAGTGGAAAACGTAGCTTGGCTGTTAAAACCCCCCGTGTCCACGACTAAAAGGCCAGCGCTACAGCAGCTCACTTCTACTCTCCTCTGCAAGCCGTCTGATGGCCTTAAGACCGCTGTGGTGCATTCCTCGTGTCAGTCCTCCATTTAGACTCACTCACGTTCTCCCCAACTGATTAACGGCTGGGAGACACCTGCAAAAATGCTTCGGGGTTTAAAGGAAATACAGCCCTTGACGCACTAATAAGACATCACTAATGACGTTTCTTTCAGCCATCCCCTACTCATCTCACCGCCCAACGTATGTCAGGCCCCGTAAACGTCGTCATGCTCGGTCAGGAAGACAGATCTGAACTTTTCACAGAGAAGCACTGCCACAGGGGTTCTGGGTTAAAAGCAAATGGCACACCGATGTGGATCAATAAGCTATTCTTTTACTATCCTTCTATTATGCTGCAGTATCCTAGCACCAATCAGTACATGTTTTCATTCGCTGTCAAACGGCTCTGTGGGCCTTGTCTCGACGGCTGTCAGTGGGGGCAGAGAACCAAACCAACATGACAAACCAGTCATTGTGGTTTGGGGATGAATGCACGGCGAGAAGAGTTGACATCCTCTCTCTGTGAGACAGTCTAAACACACAAAGACCAAGTGAACAGAAGAGTTATGACCTGCCTCAAAGTCTGTGATGTTGCCAATAACGTGCTCACTGCGACATTGGCCACATTCTCTAAACAGCGAGAAGCCGATATAAACACTCAAATGGGAGAGCAGGCCACCGCTAAGCCATGTTTTTCAACGGTTGCAAAAATCACGACTTGGCACTCAGGTTCTCCCGTCTGGTGATTGGTAAGGTTATATTGTGAGTGCATTCTGATTGGCCCGGCTACAGTGTGACTACACTAGGATTGTTCTGATTTTAGTGTGAGGACAATCTGATTGGTTGACATCAAGAAATTTGACGCACATGCATTTGAACCAATCAGTGCCACAAGTTGGCCAACAACAGCAGTGCAACGATAAGACCGTTAAGTACAAAAGATTGCTGAAAAGCGTGTGAGGGAATTAGGTTGAAGCAAACTCCAAATCTCACACAGGTGTTTTTTACAATTCAGTAAACCAAACAATCTAGATCACGACATTCTTCACCAGGGCACCATTGTTTGGCAAATCAACCATAATGAACACGGGGCTCATATTTTCGCAATGGACTCCTTACTGCATTAGGTTTCAGGCAGGTTGACAGTTTGACCATCTGAGAGAGAAAATAAGAACAGGAATAGAGACAGAAGAGAATCAGTGAAGAACCCCTAAACATGGTTTTCCCTCCTCTTCAAGGAGTTCAGTCTTCTGGATTGACCTCTCCAGTGCAGCAGGTCAAAACCAATGTCAGTATGTTGTAGAGGGCAAGAGACACCTCACAGTCCCCCTGGACACAGAGACACCTCACAGTCCCCCGGACACAGAGACACCTCACAGTTCCCCAGACACAGAGACACCTCACAGTACCCCGGACACAGAGACACCTCACAGTCCCCCTGGACACAGAGACACCTCACAGTCCCCCGGACACAGAGACACCTCACAGTCCCCCCGGACACAGAGACACCTCACAGTCCCCCCGGACACAGAGACACCTCACAGTCCCCCCGGACACAGAGACACCTCACAGTCCCCCCGGACACAGAGACACCTCACAGTCCCCCTGGACACAGAAGACACCTTGCAGTCCCCTGGACACAGTGTCTCAATATGGTATGAAGTTATGGTCAATTTGCAGGTGGAAGTGTTATAATTATTCTAATCCCTGTTCGCTCAGACCACGATTCAATCTAGATGCCTACTGCTGAATAGGATGCCATTTCAGACGCAACTATACTATGCAATACTATACAATACAATACTGTAGAACCATAAAGCTCTGACCGGAAAACCTCCGTCTCCTCAACGGGTTTTGGTGCCAGGGTCTCTACTGAGAAGGTCTATTGACTTTCATCATGGTCACTCACACAGTCACGTCAAGGCCAACCAGGCTGAAACAGACCAACACTTGTTCTCAACAATCTGCGGTCCGGGAAGAGTGTTCTGGATGCCACCACCATCGCCTGACCGCCGGGTGGAACACGCTCAGTTCTAATCATCGTAGCGCTTGGTTTCTCTGCACTCTGAGAACATGGTCGGGTCCACAGTTAATCTCCTGGTACATTTCATAGAATACCGGGAGCAAAGCGAGGGTCTAGGTGTCTTAAAATAGCCCCAGCTAGGGTGGTCAGAGCCCGTCAGATTAATGTTAAAACCATAAAGCGACACAGGCCAGGCATCAACATACATTAATACACCCTGGGGGGAACTGGGACAGGCTGGCAGAGACACATGCCTCATCAACATGGAACGGCCTGGCAACCACAGTGTGTGGTGATTGTGTGTTTGTGAGACTGTGTGTTTTTTGCGGTGGTTTTCAAAATATTACAATGAAATGACCAGGTTGAGCAAGAATTATCAAGTAAGAATCTGTCACACACAGAGGGTAGTCTTCCCTAGACAACGTGTCTCTCTACTCCAGCGAGGAGATCACTCTGCAGTGTGAGTCAGTCCCTTCACGGATGACTAAGAAAACATTCCTTTTTAGCACCGTGCATGCTGGGAAATAAAAAAACACAGTAGGATGGGCCATGTTGTTCTTCATTGGTGTCTCCAGGTAAAATGATGGCGAACAGGAAAGCATTGTAAGGAGTCTGTGAGGGTTATCTTGTTAAGGCTACCACGACACAGTCTACACAGAAACAAGCTGGTCTCTGGGAACTGAATAAAGATGTAGACTCCGTCCTGAATGGCACACTATCCCTTTCACAGCACACTACTTTTAACCTGAGGCAAATTGGCCCAGGTTGAAAAGAGTATACTACAAAGGGAATAGAGACAACCTGTGAATCAATAGGGAACAGGGACAAGCGTTGGACGTGCAATAGCTGTATACACTAGTTGTTAATGATCGTTAATGTCCTCCCCTGAAAGAGACGACAGGAATTTTAAATCAGGTTGTTGGTCTGAGTGACTGGTAGCTTCTCGTTAACAGGGATAAGAGTCTGTCGAGGACAGAAGAGCACAAGCCCAGGGCTTGTTTCAAGAGTTCATGTATTGAAACCAACATAGAATGGGCTAGGAAAACCTATTACGCAAGCACAAGCACGCGCACGCACGCACGCACGCACGCACACACACACACAATCCAGTAAGCTCGGATTAAAGAGAGCGTCAGTAATCGTCTCCATGTCGTCTCTAGTAGAGGCATCTCTTAATAATTCTGGTTGACCTGTGATGGTTCCAAGGACCGTAATGCTGTTTGTTCATTGGTTTCTATTGATCCGACACATTCTGGTTCAACCAGAGGTCATGTGAGCTCCAGAATACCAGGGGTAGATGAGCATCTACGGAAGATTTAAGTCTGAACCGGTCATGCAGTGAGGCCATGGGCACGGTCCCACCCCCTACCATGAACTCATCAAATAATTTGGACCTTGTGAGCTGCCTGTGTCAGTGACATTTACCGATTTCGTCATCCAAGCTAATGATCAGTGGTGGTTATTGATCAGGTAAGTGGTGTTTCTACCCATCAGGTTACAGTAACTCTCTCAGGTTACAGTGTGTGTGTGTGTGTGTGTGTTTGCAAATCAATGATCTCCATCTACTCAGAAACACACACACCCATAAACATACATACACACACATAAATACACCCACACACACACCCACAATCTTTCATTTTCCTGTCCTTTCCCCGAGCACCAATAACACCAAAGTTCCATTACCCACAATCCTTTGAAGTCCTGGAATCGCACTTCCGCGGTTCTGACATGAAAGATCTCCCCCCCAGTGGTCACAGCAAGAGCACTGTCTTACTCCTCCTCAAAGCAGAGCAAATATTTTCTCAGAGTCGGGGGGAGGGCTGTCTGGTTTTATAACTCCTCAACACTCGTGTTGTTGTTCGGGACACTTCTGAGCAGTGAGGGGTCAATGGCTGGTAAAAGGGATGTTTTCCTACCACAGAGATGAAGGGGAACAAACCTGGAAAAAAGGGTACTGATTCTAGGATCCAGCCATAGGCTCACCTCTGAAGCTAAGCTGGGTCAGTCCTGGTCAGTCCCTGGATGGGAGACCAGATAAATAAATCCCTTTGAATATGAACAAAAATTGGAATTTGCCATCCTATATCCTTCCTGCACTCCAAATAAAATCTCTGCCTACTGGCACTTTGTCTGTCTGTGTGTGTGAGACAAAAACGTCCGCAAACTGTGGTTACATCAGAAAAAGATAACTAATGGGGACATTTTTCATGTCCCCATTTTGAAAAATGCAATTTTTCAAGATTAAATCTTACAATTGGGTTTAGGGTCTGGGTTCAGGTTAGGGTCACAGTTAGGCATTACGGGTTGAGTTTAATCATCTTTGGTGTCCCTATTTAGGAAAGATTTCTCCAGTCCACTCCACGTGGGGATGCTGTGAAATAGGAAAGAGGAAAACAAACAAACAAAAGGAAGGTCTGAGGACAGGTTCCAACACGTTGTGTGTGGGCTTCTCCAGTCCAGTCCTTGTGGATATTCAACATCGTGTATCTGTGCCTTAGTTTGTGTGGGCTTCTCCAATCCGTTCCCTGCAGATCCCGATGCTGTTCTTGAGCCATACGTGAGTGGGTGTGTCCTACATTCTCGGGGAGTGGGTGTGTCCTACATTACCTGAGAGTGGGTGTGTCCTACATTACCTAGCCCCGGCCAGAGCCCCGAGCTGCAGGCAACACACCGATGACCTCATCTACAAAACACCTCAACGACGAATCAAAACAACTGGGAATTAGCAGATTTGCCACGTTATGGGCAGAACAGAGAAGGAAAATGTTTACCCCTGTGGGAATCATTCAGACCACACTGGCACGGCAAGAAGGGCCACGCTCTGCTAAGCGAGACAGCCATCTGGGATGAGAAAAGGAGGGGGGAAGAGAGAGGTAGAGAGAGCAAGAGAAAGAGAGATAGAGCATGAAAAAAAAAAAGAGTGTCAGAGACAGTTACCATGGCAGCTAAAGGCAACTGGGGGCAGAATTACAGTATTGATCCCATCGATCATATAATTACAGTACGGATCTACATTAGTCATGCAATCAGCGCATTTCACTGAACAGGTGGGCGGGGCAGCAGCAGGCTGGCAGGTTGGCGTCAGCACTAGGCTAGAAACCAACTACCACCTGGGTCAGGTAACATCACCTGTAAGGTGTATACATGAGGACATGTCAGATGCAACTAAACTAAGCCAGGCATATAAACCACTCCTCCACATTTGGAAGCGGGTAGAAGGATTGTCTCATCGACAAACGGAGTAGATCGTCTCCTAATGGAATATGTATGTAGCGCCATAAAAGCAGAGGATTATGGGGAATGAGGCAGGCGTTATGGAACACGGGAGATGCGTTCCACGTGGCACATTTGAATATGTATAGCTCCGCAGTGTCGAGTGCAGAGGAATGGGCCGTCATTTGGGGAGCGGGCATTTAGCGTACGTAGGCCGGGATCACGTCAAACGTCTGGTTTCAGAAATCAGGGCAGGACATTCTACTGTCAAATATGTGGAGGAGAGCCGGTTTTCCTTTTCAACCGACTGTATAAAAATCAAAACAGTCACAGCACTATAGCAGACAGTGGAAATGTTTTTTCCTTACGGATACACTGACTAGCAGTAGACTTCCGATGTCTTTCTCTGTACAAAAGCAGGCATATGACAGAAAACTACGGAAGTCGCTCTGGGTAAGTAGCAGTGTGTTTTAATAGCTTCTGATTCAAACACTTTGTTCTGCATTTTATGACCCAATACCTGTTGGCATGCCTAAGTTACTACTAGTTCTAAGTGCCCCGTGTCACATATCTGGACTGATGCTTTAACCACAGACTGGCCCCAGATGTTAACGCTACGCTGCACATGGCATCAAATATGACCTGTACATTATACTGTAATTTGTTAAAGGGATAGTTCGTCCAAAAATCATATTTTGGTGACAGTCCCCTTACCCCCAGTTGGTCCTTCAAGCTAATTTTTTAAAACAATCTATTATTGAGCTCTGTCTCAGTCAGTAATTAGCGTTATTAGCATCGTACAAATTCATGAATGGAAAACGTACGTACCACTATCGCAAAGCTGCATTGCAAGTGGAAAACTACACTAAAACACTCCAAACTAAGACAAGTGGTGCCGTTTACCTCAAAGAACACGACGAACGATGTAAGTTAGTATTCGCTAGCTAGAAAGCAAGTTACCTATTTCATCTTTGATATTCACCTTGGACAGTCAAATTTTATTTGCTTGAGAGAGAAAGGAAAATACATACATCAGTCATAACATTATGACCACTGACAGGTGAAGTGAATAACACTGATAATCTCGTTATCATGGCACCTGCCAGTGGGTGGGATATATTAGGCAGCAAGTGAACATTCTGTCCTCAAAGCTGATGCGTTAGAATCAGGAAAAATGGGCAAGTGTAAGGATCTGAGTGACTTTGACAAGGGTCAAACTGTGATGGCTAGATGACTGGGTCAGAGCATATCCAAAACTGCAGTCCTTGTGGGGCGTTCCCGGTCTGCAGTGGTCAGTACCTATCAAAAGTGGTCCAAGGAAGGAAAAGCGGTGAATCGGCATCAGGGTCATGGGCGGCCAAGGCTCATTGATGCACGTGGGGGGCGAAGGCTGGCCCGTGTGGTCCGATCCAACAGGCGAGCTACTGTAGCTCAAATTGCTGAAAAAGTTAATGCTGGTACTGATAGAAAGGTGTCAGAACACAGTTCATCGCAGTTTGTTGCGTATGGGGCTGCGTAGCCGCAGACCAGTCAGGGTGCCCATGCTGACCCCTGTCCACTGCTGAAAGCGCCTACAATGGGCATGTGAGTATAAGAACTGGACCATGGAGCAATGGAAGAAGGTGGCCCAGTCTGATGAATAACGTTTCCTTTGAAAAAACGACTCTATGGGCATTCTGGAATATCTTTAGGTAAGTAAACTTTGAGAAAAATATGAATTTTGGACGGACTATCCCTTTAAGCATGCTGGATTGCTCCACTGAGGGGAAGATCGGGTGAGTCACACACTGTTGCTTGGTCTGTTCGTTAAAATACACAGAACACACACACACAGAACACACACACACTCCAAGCCAGCAGCGGTGACCCAGGACACATGCAGGAGTTGGACAAAATAATGGAAATGCCACAATGAAAAGGAGTGTTCCTTCGATGTAACTAAATCACAATTACAACCATTGCTGCAGGTGACATTAGGTTGATTGGCAACTAGCAGTACATATGTCTTCAGTACATGATTATGTGACTTACTAAATCACCACATACAGAGTTACAACCTATCTCAGCCCCCTAGTGGCTAATGTGCCTTAGAGCAGTACTAAATAATGTTGGGGTCGTGACACCTAATGGGGGCTGCATAGGTGAGGTGTTTATTAGGTCTAGTACTGTTGCAAATACAACAGGAGCAAGACAACATGCGTGAGTAAATTGAGCTTCTACGAGTCCCTCATCCACCAGATAAATCACACGTACTTAGCATTCATTCGCTCACTTACACAGTACACAGATACATTACAGAACATAAATCACATACACACACATCACACTCGCCGTGGCTGTGTGCTGAAGCAGTACATTAGAAACAGATGCTCCACGGAGGTCACGACCTTCCATCTGTCCCTCCGTCACTGCCTCCCATCGCCATAGCGTTCCAGGGGAGGACCGACATGCATACGTGGAGGTTCCACAGTAACCATGGAGACCTGCATGACATACAGAGGCACACACAGCCGGTCAGGCGAGTGTTGCACTGTGGGTAATGGCAGGAGGACCTGCTCCAGGGGGGCTCTCTCCCGCTCTCTGTCCACAGTTATGTAGCCTCAGCAGAAATTAATTTAAATGAAAACGGTTGTAAGTTCTACATGAAGGGACGGCTGCGACTGCTGTCTATTGCAAGATATAAATAAGCCAGTTGATGCACTAGTGAGTGTTTTTGAGACAGTTATTATGTAATGACCACACATAGATAAACAGTTGAGTGATGCTCACACTAAATAAATGAAATTCAAATGTTATGACCAATGCAAGGCTGTTTATTCACCGTGGTAAGTAGTCAGAGACTCTCTTTGTTGGCATGATGGAACAATCTACACATCATCCATACCAATGGAATTATGAATGTTCTGTCAGACACTATCCCTCATGTCAGGCAGTAATGAATTGGACTGCTAATCCACAGCTCAGTGTCCTCTACCAACAGGTTGTGTGGCCTCCTACTCTCATCCCAAGAGCTCTTTGAAACATTAAATCATCTAACGTCTGTTGGAAGAGGACACATTTTGGAGAAATGTGAGGAAATACAATTCTGCCTCAGGTTCTGCGGTGCTCCGGCTCTATCTCAGGTTCTGCTGTGGTGCTGTTCTATCTCAGGTTCTGCTGTGGTACAGCTCTATCCCAGGTTCTGCTCTGTCTCAGGTTCTGCTGTGGTACAGCTCTATCCCAGGTTCTGCTCTGTCTCAGGTTCTGCTGTGGTACAGCTTTATCCCAGGTTCTGCTCTGTCTCAGGTTCTGCTGTGGTACAGCTCTATCCCAGGTTCTGCTCTGTCTCAGGTTCTGCTGTGGTACAGCTCTATCCCAGGTTCTGCTCTGTCTCAGGTTCTGCTGTGGTACAGCTCTATCCCAGGTTCCGCTCTGTCTCAGGTTCTGCTGTGGTACAGCTCTATCCCAGGTTCCGCTCTGTCTCAGGTTCTGCTGTGGTACAGCTCTATCCCAGGTTCTGCTCTGTCTCAGGTTCTGCTGTGGTACAGCTCTATCCCAGATTCTGCTCTGTCTCAGGTTCTGCTGTGGTACAGGTTGGTCTAAGGTTCTGCTGTGGTACGGTGATTCCACAGCCTCCTCTCTATAGGGAGTCAGGTTTTCCTCTGTCATCTCTTCTCAATACCAAGGCTGTGCTCACAAATCCTGGAGTCTGTCAAGGTTTTTTTAAGGGTTTGGACCAGCAACCATGTTTAATTAGTTGCCATGGAGCGCTGCTGTTTTCATGCCAGTCAGTCCTGCATATTGCTTTGTGTATCCCAGTAGGTTTTTATAGTTAACTGTTGGCATTGCAGGCCTTATTATGAGAGGGGGAGTCACTGTATTTTATATGCATTTCCCATACTGTCCTTTGAGTTTTTATTATCAGTGGACTAATTCCTCCCAGAATGCATTGTCTGTAGGTTTTCCTCTGGAGATGTACAAGAATCTTCCAGAACTCTGCATGCAAGGTTTCAATGGTAGTCCTGTTGACTGAAATCTTGTTTTGCAGGTTTAACCATTTTATTTGTCTTAAGTGTACAACACTGCCCTTTGTGCCTTCTCTCAGTTTATTCACTGACTCATTTAGGTTTCCAGTTGAGCTTATTTTTAAATCTGGGTAATTGTAGTGTGTGCAGTTTCCTATATGTTTTGTACCAATTGAAAACGTTGGTCTAATTTCCTGAGATCAGTATTGACTCCAGAAAATTATTATTTTTGTCTTCTTGGGGTTTACTGACAGACTGGTCTCTTTCTCTACCTCTGTCTCTCTCCACCTCCATCTCTCTCCACCTCTGTCTTTCCCCCTCATGTTCCCCTCTCTCAACATCTCCCTCTCTCTCACTCCAAATGTATCACTTCATTTCCAGACCAGTGGACATGTTTTCAATGCAGCAATCCTGTTCTATCCAGCAAACGTTCCTCAAATTTGATTATTTATTCGTATTTGTTTCTGTGTTTCTGTAAGAATTATGACATGATTGTAATGAGTCCAGCTTGGCTGTTCATCTAAACATTCCGATGGCATTGACAAGCCATGCAGTGGAACCACACATCCTGTCTCATGGTGTTAAATCCCATCACTGGATTAGACAATCACACCGCAAGCAGCCATATGTCAACAGCATTAAATGGGGAACAGTGTTGACTTCATTAAATGGGGAACAGTGTTGACTTCATTAAAAGGGGGACAGTGTTGACTTCATTAAAAGGGGGACAGTGTTGACTTCATTAAAAAGGGGACAGTGTTGACTTCATTAAAAGGGGGACAGTGTTGACTTCATTAAAAGGGGGACAGTGTTGAGTTCATTAAAAAGGTGACAGTGTTGACTTCATTAAAAGGGGGACAGTGTTGACTTCATTAAAAGGGGGACAGTGTTGACTTCATTAGGAAATCTTTAAACGTGGAACGGTGTTGATGGCTTTAAACAGGGGAAAAGCAGCCAAATAAACAAAGTTACATTTTAATATCCATTTAATATCCATTTTAATAAAATAACATTTATTATTTTCTACATTTATAAATACATGCAATATTTTTTATTCAAATCTACATTATGCTCATATTACAGAGCAAGTGGTAAAGCTTATATTTGATTTCCAGCACCTACAGATGAAACATGTAGATTTAAGAGATCCGGTTAAAACAAACATGTCATTCATACCCTAATTCTTGCATTTAAATGTTCAATATATGTCAACATTTTAAATATATGTCAACAATCCCCCCTCAAAATGATCATTCTAGGGATTAAGTTTGTTGACAATCCAAAACATCAGTGTCCTTTTTTTTTTTTAAATCTTGTTAAATAAACAATCCCCCTCATGATTTAGAAGCCAAGATAAACGCTGCTCTCTCACAGCAGTGGACCTAAAACAGTGACGGTCTTGTTACAGCGGTTCTAACAGAGGAACACTTGGTACGAGCGATAGAACACACACTAATGACCCCACCGTGATAATGGAGGCAATGTGATCCACTTCATAACTGCTAACACTAATCAGGGGAGTCAGGATGATGAAAGGGAGAACCACTGCATTTACAACCTCCATCACTCTGAGAGAGCAGACCACTGGTTAGATGAGCTCCAATCAGCTGGTAGTGAGGACAGAACACTACCCTGTGCCCCAAACGGCACGCTATTGCCTTTATCGTGGACTTCTTCAACCAGGGCCTGGCAGCACTACAGTGGGAACGGTGATCCAGTTGGAACAGGAGAACCATCCAACAGGCATGACATCAGCGCTGACATGTCCTACTCAACTACAAGTACTGGCACTCATGTGAAGCGTGACTAAATTACAGTAATGAGTGTCTCTAACGAGTTATACCGCTGGCCGTGGGGCTCGCTGAGCGGTGGATAACTGGATTCAGACCTCGGCCAATGTTTGCAGATGGTGAGACGGCCGGACATAAATAGAATCGCTATTAAAAAAGTGATCTAATGAGCATAAGATCATAACTAAGCCCAAAATAACAGTGATTGCATATTGTGATTACACTGACACACATAATGTCAGGGTTTATTCCTGGGAGTGCTTGGGATCATATATCCTAAATTACACACATTTATTTGTTGAATTTGAGCCGGATTTCTGATGATTTGGCAGTCTGTTCCGACAAAACAATAAATACAATCCCATCCAGGGCAGAAGCCACTTTCCTGATCCCTGGACCAGAGGAACACCGCAACAGGCAGCTTAGTGGTAGCAGTCAGAGTGGATTTTCTGGGGTCGGGTGTGTGACAACTGCTGTCAGTAGGTCCCATGCGGCAGTGTTTGTAGTCCACAGCGCCTTCGATGCCAGGGCTGTGGTTTTGAAACACACGGGCATACAGTGGGAGCAGAAGCTCAAGAGGAAATCTTGCCACGATCTCCAACCTCCTAGCTAACTGTTTTGTGAGTTAGCTAATAGTCTATGAATATGCGGGCGTGTTTGTCGTGCCACCTGTCAGGGGTCTCCCTAAAAAACATACGGCTTTTCAACCGAGCGCGGAGCCTTACGTCATACACTCGTTCGCAGCGGCGCAGCGGCCTGATTTTGATGGCACAAAAGGAAAATAGAAGTTGCGCACGAACATTTCATAAATAATACAAAAATGGTTTATTTTTCAGTTTTACAAAAACACGTTTATTCAAATTAGTGACAAAAACATTACGATGTGCTGGCTAGCCTCTAAACACTACTGCGCTTTTCTCGGGTTTAAGATAACTATGGCAGGCTATCTACAAAGAGAAAAGGAATATGGATTGGAATATAACCTTTGTTCGCTGAAGAAAGGGACGAGGTGCCACCATGGAGAATGCGTCACGCATTAGTGATGAAAAATACGTTTGATAAGGCGCAACGCACACCATTACCACTGATTTCAGGACGGCTCGTGTTTCCCAACTGAATAATACGAAAGTCCAGAGCGGGACGCAAAATCCCGCCGTTCTTGGCACCAGGACGATTCGGCCAACCGCCCAGAGCCTCTGTCTGGGACACACTTACACATCGGCAACATCCGCAGTAGCAGAACAATTGCCACCCTTTGGTAATGGGAATGGCAAAACTCGGGAGGGACAATGCCACCAACTCTGAAACTAAGAAAAGCAGGGGTTGTAGACAGGATTGGGGGAAGGCAGTTCTCTGGTGATGGTGGCTCATGGCGAGGGAATTCTGAGGTGCGGGGGCACCACCGGCAACACACCACTTCACCAGAGATCTAAGGAATAGGACAGGACCAAGGGAGCCAAGACATCGGCATCAGCCAAACTGGGACTCTGCTAAAAGGCAGGCTGCAAACCAAGGGGGGATCCTTGAAGGGATCCGACCAGAGACCCAACTGTCAGGGCTGCTCCCTGCTTCTCCTCCTGCTCCTCCAGGGGTGTGTGGCCATGTTCATCAATGCAAAGCCAAACAGCCAGATGGGGGAAATAGGCATGTCCAAAAAACACCATGTCACATTCAAGGAGACGCGACCAAGACAATCAAAAGCCCCCTCAACTTAAACAAGCGTCCCTCAACTTAAACAAACCCTAACTCCAAAAACGAACCCATACTGCCCAAATTTAACCCTAATTCTAACCCTAAACTTAACCCCAAGTCAGATGAAGCTTCTTGTCGAAGTGAGGGCCGTCCAAATGTCCTCACTTGGCATTATTTTCCTCGGCCCTCGCTAAGACTGCAAAACTGGAACACGCAAGCGGGTAAGAGATCCTCCCATTCCCATTTCAACAGCAGCAGAATTACACCACACAGCTAGGAAGCCATCCACACTTCATTCCAGCCTGCAGACTAGCTACACCAGCCAGCCAATCAGCAAGTCACATTGTACTGCCAGCCCTCCATAATGCCAGCCAGCCAATCAGCTATAGTCACA
>JACXGI010010515.1:0-27569 GCA_016801175.1 Esox masquinongy
ACGCTAAAGCTAGAAGTCGATTGGTTGGAATAACAACAGGGAAACCTGAAGACTGCAGAGGCCATAAAAGATGTGTTAAACAACATAAATCTCATTTATATATGGTAGGAACCGCGCCCTGAACCATAAAATTTAGGGTAGGGGGCTCATGCTATAAGAACTGTGTGTGCTGTGATTGTGTCAGACTCTGTTGGACTGAGTGCCACACTGTCTCCAGATATATCTGTATGAATAAAGATAATTGCCGGCACTGAGATTTTGTCTCCTCTTAATCTCTTCTCATTAACCAACTCGGGGAAGTATTTTAGGTTGGTACTTCAATAATACTCAGACGCGAAGTTAATGCGGGACAAAATCATCTAATGTTTAGATGCAATTTTATGATGAGGTAGTATATCCTAATACTGGCATAGCAGCTTACTGTATTCTAAACAGTACGTACTTCACCATCATCTGCGAAGTACGTATTTGCAGTATGTAGCATGCGATTTAAGATTCTGACAAGCTTCCCCAGGATAATCGTTATCTACACTGGAAGTGCAGCTATGCTTAGACTGAGGATGCCTATCCTGTAAACACCATGCCAGCTGTTGACCGGCTCACAGGCTGACAGGCTCAATGTGCATTCCCTCATATGAATGTGTTTAAAGACATTGAGCTTGACTTGTTAATGTTTTTCTTAAATTTCTTTGGTGGATCTACATTGGGAGTGCAGCTACATTAATACCTACAGTGCTTGACCTGTAAACATTATGCCAGCTGTTGACCATGTGCAACAAGTTAAGTACTACAATTACCTCTGCTAACAGTCTTGAGCCAGAAGTTTTGTATAGTACTTGTCTAGACATTAACATTATCTGACGCCCTCAATGTGCATTCCCTCATTAGTATGTGTTTGAAGACTTTCAGCTTGACTTTTGTTTTGCCTTACATTTCTTTGTTGGTTCTATGTTGGGAGTGCAGCTACGCTTATTGACGATGCATGTCCTGTAAACACCATGCCAGCTGTTGATCAAGTGCAACAAGTAAAGTACTAAAATTTCTTCTGTTAACAATCGTGAGCATGTTGTCAGAACAGCACTGTTGTACACATTAACATTGTCTGACAGCAAGTTAAAATTATCTGACAGCGTCAATGTGCATTCCCTCATATGGATGTATTTGACGACTTTGAGTTTGACTTGTCTATGTATTGTCTTACATTTCTTTCGAGGTTGTACATTGGAAGTGCAGCTATGCTAATACTGACGATGCTTGTTCTGCAAAGTCCATGCCTGCTGTTGGCCAAATGCAACAAGTTAAGTAATAAATAATTACCTATGTTTACAATCTTGAGCCAGTTGTCATTGTACAGCACAAGTCTACGCGGTAACATGTTCTGATGACCTCAATGTTCATTGCCTCTTTGAGCTTGACTTGTCTATGTTTTTCCTTGCATTACTTTCGAGGTTGTACATTGGAAGTGCAGATACGCTAATACTGACGATGCTTGTCCTGCAAAGTCCATGCCTACTGTTGGCCAAATGCAACAAGTTAAGTACAAATATTACCTGTGTTTACAATCTTGACCCAGTGGTCATTGTATAGCACTAGTCTACGCGGTACCATGTTCTGACGGCCTCAATGTTCATCGCCTCTTTGAGCTTGACTTGTCAATATTTTGTCTTATATTGTTTTGGTGGTTCTACATCGCGAGTGCAGCTACGCTTATGGTGCTTGTCTATTACTGTTGTCTACCACTTGCCAGCTGTTTGCCAAATGCAACAAGTTAAGTACTTTTATTACCTCTGTTCTCTGTTAACAATCGGGAGGATGTTGTCATAGTACAGCACTATTCTACATGTTAAAGTTATCTGACAGTCTCAACGTGCTTTGTCTCATATGGATATGTTTAATGACTTTGAGCTTGAGTTGTCCATGTTTTGTCTTACATTTCTTTCGAGGTTCTACATTGGAAGTGCAGCTACGCTTGTCCTGCAAAGTCCATGCCTGCTGTTGGCCAAATGCAACAAGTTAAGTACAAATATTACCTGTGTTTACAATCTTGAGCCAGTGGTCATAGTACAGTACTTGTCTTCAAGTTAACATTATCTGACGGCAACAACGTGCATTCCCTCATATGGATGTGTTTGACGACATTGAGCTTATGTTTTGTCTTACGTTTCTTTCAAGGTTCTAAATTGGAAGTGCAGCGACGCTTATACTGACGATGCTTGTCCTGCAAAGTCCATGCCTGCTTTTGGCCAAATGCAACAAGTTAAGTACAAATTTTACCTGTGTTTACAATCTTGAGCCAGTGGTCATAGTACAGTACTTGTCTTCAAGTTAACATTATCTGACGGCAACAATGCGTATTCCCTCATATGGATGTGTTTGACGACTTGGAGCTTGACTTGTCTATGTTTTGTCTTACATTTCTTTCAAGGTTCTAAATTGGAAGTGCAGCGACGCTTATACTGACGATGCTTGTCCTGCAAAGTCCATGCCTGCTTTTGGCCAAATGCAACAAGTTAAGTACAAATATTACCTGTGTTTACAATCTTGAGCCAGTGGTCATAGTACAGTACTTGTCTTCAAGTTAACATTATCTGACGGCAACAATGCGTATTCCCTCATATGGATGTGTTTGACGACTTGGAGCTTGACTTGTCTATGTATTGTCTTACATTTCTTTTGAGGTTCTAAATTGGAAGAGCAGCTACGCTTATACTGACGATGCTTGTCCTGCAAAGTCCATGCCTGCTGTTGGCCAAATGCAACAAGTTAAGTACTAAAATTACCTGTGTTTACAATCTTGAGCCAGTTGTCATTATACAGCGCTAGTCTACGCGGTAACGTTCTGACGGCCTCAATGTTCATTGCCTCTTTGAGCTTGACTTGTCAATATGTTGTCTTACATTGTTTTGGTGGTTCTACATCGCGAATGCAGCTACGCTTATACCTACGGTGCTTGTCTATTACACCCCTTGCCAGCTGTTTGCCAAATGCAACAAGTTAAGTACTTTTATTAACTCTGTTAACAATCGTGAGGATGTTGTCATAGTACAGCACCATTCTGCACGTTAACATTATCTGACAGTTTCAACGTGCTTTGTCTCATATGGATATGTTTAATGACTTTGAGCTTGACTTGTCTTTGTTTTGCCTTACATTTCTTTCATAGTTCTACATTTGACGTGCAGCTACGCTTGTACTAACAATGCTTGTCCTGCAAAGTCCATGCCTGCTGTTGGCCAAATGCAAAAAATTAAGTACTAAAAATTCCTGTGTTTACACACTTGAGCCAGTAGTCATAGTACAGACTTAGTCTACACTGTAACATGTTCTGATGGCCTCAATGTTCATAGCCTCTTTGATCTTGACTTGTCTGTTTTGCCTCACATTTCTTTCGAGTTTGTACATTTGAAGTGAAGCTACTCTAATACTGATGATGCTTGTCCTGCAACGTCCATACCTGCTGTTGGCCAAATGCAGCAAGTTAAATACAAAAATTACCTGTGTTTACAATCTTGAGCCAGTCGTCATAGTACTGTACTAGTCTTCAAGTTAACATTATCTGACAGCGTCAACGTGCATTCCCTCATATGGATGTGTTTGACGACTTTGAGCTTGAGTTGTCTATGTTTTGCCTTACATTTCTTTCGAGGTTCTACATTGGAAGTGCAGCTACGCTTATCCTGCAAAGTCCATGCCTGCTTTTGGCCAAATGCAACAAGTTAAGTACAAATATTACCTGTGTTTACAATCTTGAGCCAGTCGTCATAGTACAGTAGTAGTCTTCAAGTTAACATTATCTGACGCCGTCAACGTGCATTCCCTCATATGCATGTGTTTGACGACTTTGAGCTTAACTTGTTTATGTTTTGCCTTACATTTCTTTGGAGGTCCTACACTGGGAGTGCAGCCACGCTTTTACTGATGATTCTTTACCTGTGAACCGCATGCCAGCTGTTCTCCAAATCCAACCAGATAAGGAATAAAATTACCTGTGTTTACAATCTTGAGCCAGTAGTCAATATACAATACAACCACACCGTCTTTTTCCAGAGCAGCCTGTATTTCTCCTGAGGTTTCCTGTGGGTTTTTCTTTGTATCCCGCACACTTCTTCTGGTAGTTTTGGCTGAAATCTTTCTTGGTCTACATGACCTTGGCTTGGTATCAAGAGATCCTTGAATTTTCCACTTCTTGTGATTGAACAGTACTGACTGGCATTTGCAAGGCTTTGGATATCTTTTTATATCCGTTTCCATCTTTATAAAGTTCCATTACCTTGTTACGCAGGTCTTTTGATAGTTCTTTTCTGCTCCCCATGGCTCAGTATCTAGCCTGCTCAGTGCATCCACGTGAGAGCTAAAAAACCCATTGACTATTTTCACACAGACAGTAATTGCAATTTAAAAAGCCACAGGTGTGGGAAATTCACTTTTAATTGGCATTTTCACCTGTGTGTGTCACCTTGTGTGTCTGTAACAAGGCCAAACAGTCAAGGGTATGTAAACTTTTGATCAGGGCCATTTGGGTGATTTCTGTTATCTTTCTGATTTAAAAAGGAGCCAAACAATTATGTGATAATGAATGGTTTCATATGTTAACTATCCTTAAATAAACAACAGTTTTTTTTTCATGGTCAGTCATCTTTTCAAAATCAATGCCAGAATTTCACAATTTCTGCCCGGGTATGCAAACTTATGAGCACATCTGTAGATCACAGCCCCTTCGCAGTTAGAGGATGGGTTTTCACAATTTTCTTGTCTTTTCACTTGACGAAAAAGTAAGTTATCCTCACCTATATCGATAGTTATTGTATCAATGTTATTCACGAATAAAAGAAAAACGAACGTTATTGTGCCATGAAATGAAATAGCTTTGGCAGTGTAAACTTCATCTTCAGTCTCGCTAGCTATTGCTCAGTTCTTATGACTATTAGTAGTAAGTAGATACTAGTAGGCCTATCAGACAATGCTTTTGATTTCCTCGTAGTTCACATAGCCTTGTGGTTTTCTATTCAACTGTTATTGTATGGACAACCATCTACAGTAATCTTTGTACAAGAGTACACTTTAGTTCAGTTTATAAATGTTCTGTTGTTCACGTTATTTCAGGAAATATGTAATGACTGAGGCATCTGTATATCCTGAACAAATCCTCTTTTGCCTCTGGCCGTTTTAATAGTTAATTGGCCATTCATGAATGACATTGATACAGTTAAACTAACGTTTCTTACTAAGTTTACCTCCACCACAAATAGCGTCTATGTATGCCGTTTGCCACTGGCCTTTTTAACAGCATATTAGCCAGTAATAAGCTTTACCGGTATCTACTAACTTACTGGAATAGTCATAAGAATTGAGCAATTGCTAACGAGACTGAAGATGAACTTTTCCATGCCAGAAACAGTCGCAATATTACCGTATACAGTTTCAGTTAAGGCTTACTATAACGTAACTACTGTATGTTATGCCAGCAAATGTGTTTGTCTATCCTAACCCAAAATGCATGCACGGATGCGTGCTTCGAAAATCCACCAGAAACAGTCTCAATATAACCTGTAAACTGTTTTTTTTCAGGCTTACTATAACGTAGATATTAAAGGTATGGCCAGCGAAGTTAGTAATTCATAATGCGTACATCGCTTTGCCTGCGAGGAGATACGAACTCGGGACCTATAGTTCACAAGTCCGCTTCTCTAACCACTACGCTATTTAACAAGGGGTACGCTATTTCACTCACTCACTCACTAAGAGACATTCGCTCTTCTTAGCCGGCTCCGCTTACGCGGTCCGGCAAATAGGGGCTGGCCGATAATAGGGGGACGTTAGCTGGGCTAACATGATGTATCTGTAGCTAACGTTAGTTTATGTCTAAAGGAACAATAGCATGACTAACAATAACATGACTAGTATAGAAATCAAATATCGTGACTTTTCCAAAACATAACATAATAGTATTTAATATGCATCATGTGAAACAATGTGATTTACCTATAAACGACTGGTTATCCAGTTTCTGTGTCTTCCACCATGGCTTCCAACAACACAGCAGCCGAGTCAATCGTTGCCGCAGCGCCAGAGAAGGCCGGCCTGTGACCCAGCAATGCATCTAGACGGTCAAACCACTTGCTCCGCCGGTCAGAGCCGCTTCTGTTATTGTGATCCTCCATCTTCCTGTAATCTTGTTTAATTTTTTAAGCTTCTCCTGGCACTGTTTCCCGGTGTGAAAAATGTTCAGCTTACTTAACTTGCAGGGTATTTTCACAAACACATTACGGATATCCGTTTCCAATCCCCGCTGTATTTGGTCCTCAGCATAAACACAATAAGGCCTGGACTTTGATGTCGGCCCATCTGTCATTCGATTTCTTCTCCATAAAAAAGTTATTCTGTTTGTAAACACAATTAACTCCTTTACCACGCTGAGGACGGCTGTAGACATTTAAAAATTTGAAAAATTATGGGAGTGAACTCTATTACTGCTCGACCAATCAGAAATGTTCAGCACCGCAAGCCCCACCCCAAAAGTTCTGCTACTCTGGGAAAGGCCTACCTGCCGAGCAGGGACTGTTTTGGGGGTAAAATGTAGTTCCTGGTTTTAGACCCTAGTGCCTGTGGTGGAAACACAGTTAGTTCCTGGAAAGGGTCCTAGTTCCTGGGTATAGTTCCTGTGGTGGAAACGCGGCTATACATGGTCATGTAGTCCCAGAAAGATATGTAACATGCCATGTAAAGTGCCTCATCAACCCCCTAAACACAGATGAAGGCTCAAGCCCCATACACATGAAAACGTATGTCATTAGGCCAAAGGTCCTTTTTCAATGTTGGTAGAGTCTTTTTCACAACTTCTACTGGGCCTTTTGTTCTAAATCTGTATTGATTTAAATGGATGACATCTGGTGCAATAATGGAGTGCTAACATTTTACTACAGCACTGCTTTCTTGTGGGCTGTATTGTTGTCACTAAATTGATTTACTCTTGATTATTTTACTATTACAACTTACTGCCTTTTGACTTTGTAGCTTACTAAATTACATTTATCTCCAGCTTTTGGCTGATTCTCCTTCTGCATGGCCTCAACACTAGAACCGCCAGGGCTTTCTGCTGTTAAGAAGAATACAAGAATATGTTAGTATTGAAGGTCTAATCAATCGAATATGAAAAAAAAAACGATTATTTCCAAGAACACAGGCTGTAGTATTTTCAGTAGTTTATTTGTTTAAAACATTTATAAAATAAGTATACCACAGGTCAATTCTTCATAGATAAATCCATAAGAATTTTGTATTTTTTTTACATGCAATATGATTTACACTGCATTGATGGTGAAACATGCAGATAATTGTGTCTCTTTTGACAATGCTTCTTCTACACAACATGAAATGGATCATAGTAGTCCAGCGATACAACACTTCCTCTACAGCTTTGATGTGGATGTGACTGCTGTGACCCATTTCCTGACTGATTTCCCTAAGCATATGCTGTTCTATTAAAGCCACCTACAATGTAATTCAAAAGTATATAGACACATTGGTCAGGGACTTAACATTTAAATTTAGCATTGCAAATAATAAAAAAAGACACTTCAAGCACTGAAACCTGACAGACTAGTCTCCTCCTGTACAATCACCTCTCCAAGGCTTCATGTGCATCTTATATTACACATCTTATATTCCCTCCTCTTGACACATTTGAAACATATGTTGTCTGGTTTTTGTAGAGTATTTCTAGGTTTCCTGTCACTGTGGGCTGCAGAGCACAGTAGTACAGAGCAGAGTCAGTCACTTCAACAGAGGAGATCTTCAGATCCACACGGGTCTTCTCTTCATTTACTCTAACAGAAAGTCTTTTTTTGGTTGATGCCTTCATTCCTTCAGTGGCAAGGAGCAATAATTCTTTTTTTGATCCTGGGTGTTGTTGGTACCACATTAAAGTATCATTATCATAAGAGCCAGTGTAGTAACAGGACAGAGTAACAACATCCCCCTCAAAAACATGTTCTTCAGTCCTGACTGGATTAATGTCCTCCTCATAACTGCTACCTGAAATAATGGTAAACATGCTATAAATAAATCATATTGCAATTATTGTACTTTAATTCTTTATTGACATACTGTATATTTCTGCACTGCAAAGCCAAACCCATTTATTTACCAATGAAGATTGAAAGAAATAGAATTGTATAAAACATGTTTAAGGGGCCTGACTGACTTGGATTAATCTGGTGTTTAGTAAGAGTTTATCACTGACATTTCCTCAGGCATCTTCTAGACTGTAATGTCAGACCACTCATTGATTGTAGCTCCACCTCTCTTCAGTGAATTGTTGGGTATTTGAGTTCAGCTGTATCTTTTCAGTTGGTTTGTTACTTCATGTCATCGTCATGATCTTTCCACACCTACTCATGACTTCTATCTACTGGTAAATTCTGCCAATTACACTTGTTACAAAATAAAATAATTTACTTTCCAGAAATATACAGTCTGCATTTAATCCAGTACTGAAGAAAAACACATGCCAGGAGCAAACACATGCTCTAAAATGACACAACACACAGTAGGGAAAGTACTTGAGCGCAGTAGACACACAGTGAAAGTAAAAGATTCACAGGACACAGACTCTTGACTATCTTCTAACATAAGCTACAACATACTACACACAAGGTATCAGACTGATACATCATGGTCCTAGGAGCATACAAACACAAAGTAAATAGACCCTTTCATTACAAATTATGCTCTGAAAACCATTGACTAAACAGCTGTACTGTTCTACAAGCCACCTACAATGTAATTCAAAAGCATGTAGACATACATTGGTCAGGGACATATTGAACATTTAAATGTAGCGTTGAAAAACAATTATCTTCCTTAGTTAATGAGACCTCTCCAGGCATGTGCAGCCTCAGGGACTGGTATGAACCGGTGGTAGACACGCATGTATGGTGACCGGAAGAGTTTACTTGACTACTGAATGGTAGATACAGCTAGGCAGTACCTGGCTCCAACATACATGGTCATGTGTTCACAGAAAGATATGAAACACACCATGTAAAGCGCCCAGTCAACCCCCCAAAACACAGATGAAGGCTCAAGCCCCATACACATGAAAACATTTGTCATTAGGCCATAGGTCCTTTTTCAATGTATGCAGAGTCTGTTTAGGCTTTTGAATTCAATCTGTCTTGGTATTGTAATGAACGGGTTAAGGGAGTGTTATGGAAATTTCTTGAACTAATATACATTTTACAATTGTCTTCTGAACATGAAGGTGTCTGATAGGACCCACCACTGTACTCTCAATGCATTTTCTCCAGGGATTGTGTCTTCATCAATGACCCGTATAAGTGTTCCACTAACTTGTATTACTTGTTGGTGTAACTGATGTCATCATTTAGAAACCAGAGAAATCTGAGAAGGTCAGAACCCTTGACAGGCACCTTGACTTGGTGCAACATGGCTTCCACATCAGAAGCAACTAGATCTTGTCTGAATCTAGTGATCACATTTATCAGGGTATTGGTTAGATCTTGTCCCTGTACCAAATGGTGAATTGGCTTAACTATCATTTGTAATTGTGGGATCTGACAATGTGGTATCTTAGAATAACGCCCCACAATAAAATACCAATTGGATCTTCTTTGTTGGATGATACACCCAAAATGTGGTATGTACCAAACCTTGTCAGTGATGTCACTCATAAATGGAGAAACATCTGCATGACAAAAGGGGTTCTTGTTGAACTTCCTTCTCAGGATAAGAGCATGCTGTTCCGCATCGTTGTGGTTCTTCTGGCATGTGAATAACCCCTTTCCTGAGAGGCAGACCAATATTGCAATGCCCGTCTAGGACTCCAATACACTGTGAGACCTTGTCCATCAACTGGAGATTTGTTCTCACTGTACATGAAGACTGAAGTCCCTGGTATGTGTTGTGAAAACAGTACAAGGGTGACCACAGTTCTCTGATCTTAACCTCTGACATAAGATATCAAATTGTGATATTGTTGATCCACACCACAGAAAATAATTTTGGTCTGTAGGTTTTTGTACAGCCTTTAAAACACTTTCTATCACTGTGTTGAGTGTAACAGCACAGTATTAGAGATCTGTGTCTGACACTGATTGTCGTTGAATGATCAGTTCAGTTGATGTATCAGATGTTGTGGATTGATATCTGTTATCAGGGATGTGTTCACTCCTATATGATCTGGCACCTTTCAACAGTACAAACGGAGGTGTCTGCTTAGGATAATAACGGTACCAGTAAAGGGAAGGAATTGTGTCTGTTGTTTCATATGTACATTTCAGAGTCACAGATTCTCCTTCTGTACTGATCACTTCCTTATTTCCAGATGTAATACTATCCCCAGCAGTCAGTCCTGTAAAGAAACAACACCAAAATAACAAACCGTTCAACCTACATGCTGTTCTAAACATTTGAAAATGTTTAGTATACTTATACATACATATACAGTATATAAAACCTTACTTACCAACCAGTGCTGAAAACAGTATGAGTGAAGTGATCAATATCATGATGTATGTGACAGGATACAGCCTAGACAGAGGTTTTATTGGTCTGATACACAGTGGTTTTGATATGTGATATTCAGGCTGTGTATGTACAATGTGGGACATGTTTTGTTTATGAAACTACCACCTCCTTCAAGAGGAGGAGACAGCTGCTGATCATTTGCAGTGGATGAGAGTTTTGTGTAATACTGAGGTTAATCTGTGTACAGAAGACATGGAGTTAGTTATAAAATATGTTGCACATTTTAATAGTTTATTTGTTAATTGGTCTATAAAAACCTTTTGTTTTTGATAACATGTTCTGAAACAGTCTGCAATGACAGTTGCTATTCCTTATTTCATGTAAAGTGTTTATAAACCAAAAAAAACATATTTTATATTTTTGTGGTTTACTCAACAACAATTCAGATTTAATCTGTGCAAAAATACGTAAAGTCCTGAGAAGCGATAACTTGGAGTAAACGTCTCCTATAACCTCTAACCAACCTCTGACATTTTTGAGGGATTGTTGCTCTCTCTTCCTTACAGAACTCAGCCTAATGAGTTGGGTTTCAGGGGTGTTGGGATTGCACTGCCCTCTTCAGGTTCTGCCACAGCATCTCGATTAGATTAAGGTCAGGACTTTGACTTTTAGACTAGTGAACCCATTGCCACTTGGGGTTGTCTTATTTCTCCATCTGCACTAATTCCTTTTTCATTTAGTTTTTGATTCTTCTAAATCAACATATGGATTTGGTAACTATGACCCTGTTACATCAGATCAAAAAGACTGGTTCTGATTCAAACTTTCATGGTGAACACCAAAAAGATCTATAATTACACAAGGGGTTCACAGACTCTGATACAGTATCTATGTTTATAAATTAGTTAATTCTGCCACACATTTCTCTTTCAATCAGCTTTTGTATGCACGTTTTCTGTCATTATGGACTGTGCAGGGCACAGTAGTAAATTCAGATTTATGTGTAGATATTGTGGTCTTCACAAATGTTAAATAAAAAAAAACAACAAATCAGTGAATTTTCCTGTGTTCATTGTAAGCACTCAATTTATTGCTACTCAAATTCAGAGAACATAGTTCTCTTTCGTTCTTGGATGTCTGTCTCATTATAGCGATTGGATTAAAAATGGGAAATGAAATACAGAACTCACTAACAAGGACAGAGAAAATAAATAAAAGCATCCACATAGCTGGATACATTAAAAAAGACTGACACTAAACAAGAATGGGTTATTATCTCTCTGCAGAAATATTTCAGTGTTCCTGATTGGATAAATGCTGCAGCTCCACTTACATGTACTGTCAAAGTCACGGGGTTGTAAACAACAACACTGGTTCCTGTGTGAGGTATTTAATCCTCACATCATAGCGTTGATGCAGTCATTTGTTTTTAAGAGATTCGCTACATTCAAATTACACTATACAGCTTCATGAAGGAACAGTTCATTCCTGGAGAGTTCATTGAAGGTTAGAGTTATGGTTGGAGTACAGGAATTTAATGTTTTGCACATAATCTATTAATGTGCCTGTTTCAAAGCTTTCTTCCTTTCTTCAGATGTTATACATTTTTGTGCAGTGTCTCTGAGTTTCCTGTCCCTATGGACCTCACAGCACATTAAAACAGAGGACGCTGTCACCTCAGAAGAGGAGATCTCCAGATCCACACATTTGTCATGTGGTACAGTGATCCCTTTTGCAGGCTTGTATTCTGTCATTAGTAACTGTGATGCTGATATGATTTATTGTCGATACCATTGGGGAGTGCATGCAGGGGTTTGGTTGCAAGGGATTTTAACTATGTCCTGTTCTGAATCCACTTCTACAACAATGTGTTGTGCAATTACCTTTCAGAACTGAGACCTGTTTAACATAATATTACATATATACAATACACAGGGAACATTGAATTAACATCATATGTAGTTTAAAAAACTGTAAATTCCAAGAAAAGCACATGCAAAAGACAAACCTTGTACATGGCAAGAAAAGTAGCATGAGCACCAACCTTTACATACAAACCTCTTTACATTGGTTTGTTTCACCCACCAACCAAGTTTCCTGTCTCTAAACAAAAACCTGGAGATTCACCTCCTGTCATGTCTTGTATGTCATGTATATAATGTGTCAGGTTAGGTTTTTGTATAGCGTATGTAGGTTTCCTGTCACTGTGGGCATCAGAGCACAGTAGTAAAGAGCAGAGTCTGCTCCTTCAACAGAGTTGACCTCCAGATCCACACGGGTTTTGTCATTATTCAGTTTGGCAGAAAGACGAGAATCCAGATTACTGGCCCGTGTCTCAGACCCGGTACCGTGCAGGACAAGCAGGATAAACTGAGGAGCTGATCCAGGGTCCTGGCTATACCATTGAAGAGAAAATGCAGATGAGTAGGTGCATGAAAGTGTAACATTACTACCTGACAGAGAATGAACCTCATGTCTTGTTGGTTCAATAGTCTGACCATTACAGCCACCTGTAAAAGATACAATGTGTTATTTAATTATCTGTATGTTATCAATCTATTTAAACAGTTTTTATACAAAATAACACTGCAAAAAATAAATATCAGTTCTTACATGCAAGTACTACTAGCAAAGCAAATGTGGGGACGGACATAGCGGCTGAAACTGTTAGATGAAATGACAGAAAACAGCAACATTTGTTCAGAAAAGTTTATCTCCCTCCTCACTAACCTTTAAAGACCCTCCCCTAAACACAGAGTTTACAGATGAGCAGAAGCAGATTCTCCCTTATGCTGAATACAACTCTGCTATGTCCTTTAAGCAGTTAAATATGAGTGCCTTTGTAGCCCAGTATTGGATATTTTACACAAGAGTGTTATCACCATTTAGTTTCTTGAATTCAGTGCACAAGAGCTGTCAGAAGGACCATACCTGTAAACAGTGTTGCCATAGGGGAAAACATTTCCTGATGGCAAGATCAGTAAGATATTTATTTATAAATATATTATTTTCACTCATTCAATATTTGCCGGACTGCTTAAGCGCGGGACAATAAACAAACCCATTGAAAGTTGTTCAGCTGCCCTTCAACATTGAACTTCCAATAGAGCCTGTGTGCCAGTTCGTGTCTCAACCTGATCCTACTCCACATGACAATTAATGGGAACTTGCATGTCTGACCACAGCACTTATTTGATTAATGACAATAACATGCTAAATTTGGACAACATTCATTAAAGGGAAATTAAAACAAATCTCTACCATTTTTCTGAGTTCATAAATTGCTTGAAGTTATTGTCAGACTGCCTCTCTGTGCCTGCAACTCTCATTCAGGGAGAGCTGGGTTGAGGAAGTGTGAGTGCAGAGTCATCTGGAAAAAGGACTTCATGAAAAACAAATGTTCCGTTACAGTGAAAACACAAAATTGGATAACTCTAATCGATTGTGCTACATACAGCTCCGGAAAAAATTAAGAGACCACTGCACCTTTTTCTTTCCTTTCCAAAAAAGTTGAAAAGGAAAGTTTTGAGTGAGGAACAGAAGCGTTCAATTTGCAGTGTTCACTTAATTTTAACCCTTCTGTTCCTCACTCAAAACCTTCCTTTTCGACTTTTTTGGAAAGGAAAGAAGAAGGTGCAGTGGTCTCTTATTTTTTTCCGGAGATATATATTTTATATGAAAAATATAAGTCACATGTTTTGAAGTAGACATTTTCTGTATTCGTATTTGTATACAATTTATTAGGAATTGGTTTTAGAATCTGTTTGCCTACTAAAAAATAATAATTCAGATTATTAGTATAAATGTTGGAGTCTGGCAAGCGAACGGCACCGAAGGGTTAAAACAGATAAAAAAGAAAGGTTAAAATTAAGAGACCACTGCAAATTGAACACTTCTGTTCCTCACTCAAAACCTTCCTTTTCGACTTTTTTGGAAAGGAAAGAAGAAGGTCAGTAGAAGCAGTGGTCTCTTATTTTTTTCCGGAGATATATATTTTATATAAAAATAATAAGTCACATGTTTTGAAGTAGACATTTTCTAACCACCTAAGATGGTGTAATTATTTTTTTACTTGGTTAATGCTCTAACTATTATACAACAATTGTCCCAAACATCAGAGCATTTTGGAGTTTGTTATTCATTATTAGAAAAATAAACCTTCATTCCCCTACAAGCCAGTACAATGCAACATAGTCTTTGGCTGCCAAAATCTGCATAATGTACGTCAGCTTAAGAGAAAACCCTGCCCATTATATGACAAATTAACGCTAAAACCTTGTGAAAGAGATTAGGTTTGTTTTCGGTACAAAGACAACTTTTTTGGACCCCTGAAGACCTCTACCTCGCACTGGTCATTAATAAAGTTAACACCCACTTTGGCGGTCATTCCTTTCAGTTTTATACAACAAAAGACTCTCAAACTACAGTACACACATTCATTGCTCCTTCCTCCTTTTAAATCAAATTGTCTGAGATGCTACCAGATTACTGCAACTACTAAGCACATTATCTGTTTGTATACAGTACTGTGTGCCCTACAGATTATTTGGCCCTTTTGGTAGAGAAGAGCCAAACATTTTGTGTAAAATGCAGTTTTGGTATACAGCCTGAGATTATACTGTTAATCTATAAAATGAAAGACCTTGTCCATGAACTGGAGATTTGTTCTCACTGTACAGTACATAAAGACAGAAAAATACCCATCACATACATACCTTCCTGGTATGTGATGTGAACACAGTACAGGTGTGACCACAGTTCTCTGATCTAAACCTCTGACATAAGATATCAAATTGTGGTTTGATGTTTAATTTTTATCCACACCACAACAAAGCATTTTGGCCTGTAGGTTTCTGTACAGCCTCTTATACGAATTGTATCACTGTGATCCCAGAGAGCACAGTAGTAGAGAGCTGTGTCTGACAGGGTTAGTTTTTGAATGATCAGTTCAGTTGATGTTTTAGATGTTGTGGATTTATATCTCTTGTCAGGGATGTGTTCAGCCGAAGATCTGGCACCTTTATACAGAATAAACTGAGGTGCCTGGTTAGGATAATGACGGTACCAGTAAAGCCATGGAGTTGTGTATGTTGTTTCATATGTACAGTTCAGAGTCACAGATTCTCCTTCTGTACTGATCACTTCTTTATTTCCAGGTGTAATACTATCCCCAGCAGTCAGTCCTGTAAAGAAACAACAGTAAAAATAACAAACCTTTCGACCTACATGCTGTTCTAAACATTTGAAAATGTTCAGTATACATACATATACAGGATATAATACTTACTTACCAAGTAGTACTGAAAACTGTATGAGTGAAGTGATCAATATCATAATGCATGTGACAAGATACAGCCTGGACAGAAGGTTTATCTGTCTGATACACAGTGGGTTTTGATATGTGATATTCAGGCTGTGAACATACAGTTTGGGACATGTTTTGTTTGTCAGCTCCCTTCATGAAACTACCGCCTCCTTCAAGAGGAGGAGACACCTGCTGATCATTTGTAGTGGATGAGAGTTTTGTGTAATACTGTGGTTAGGCTGTGTACAGAAGATATGGAGTTAGTTAAGTGATTACTTGGAATAAACATCTCCCATTGCCATTAATCAACCTCTAACATTTTTGAGGGATTCTTGCCCACTCCTGCTTACAGCGAATTGAGTGAGGTTTGAGGGGAGTCTGGCATGTACTGCCCTCTTCAGGTCCTGCCACAGCATCTCAATATGATTACGGTCAGAAATTTGACTTGGCCCATTTGGGTCTTTGTCTTGTTTGAAGACAAGACAACGACCCAGTTGTCTTGTCTTCCGGCCCAGTTTTATCTCCTTTACTGATCCCTGACGTTCTGTTCAAGAGTCTCCTGGTTACCTCAGAATTCATGGACATTAATGATGTCCAGAGGAGCCCAGATGTTTTAACCAACGCATATAGAACTTTTTTTTGCACCTGCAATAATTCCTTTTTCATTTAGTTTTTCAACTACATGTGTGATTTCTCTAAATGAACATATTAAATTGGTAGCTATGAACCTGTTATGTCAGATAAAAAAGACTGGTTCTAATTAAATGCAGATTTCATGGCGAACACTAAGAAAAGTATTAATTGCACTAGGTGTTCAAATATTTTCAAAGATCATGTTGTACCACTGTATGCCACTAATTTAATATTTGTTCGATGTTTATAAGTTAGTTCATTCTGCAACACATTTGTCCAGCTGTCAGCTTTTGTATGTAGATAGAGTTTTTCTGTCACTGTGGGCTGCACAGCACAGTAGTAAATGCAGAATTATGTATAGATTAATCATGTCATCTGTTTCAAATGTTCAAATAGAAAAACAACAGATTAATGCATGTTCCCCTTCTCATAATAATCACTCAATTTAGAGCTACTCAAGTCTAAAGAACATAGATGATCCATTTTGGATGTCTATGTCATTGATGATGTTGATTGGATTTAATTAGGAAATGAAATACAGAACTCCCCATAAAGGTGAAAATAAATAATTAATGCATCCACAGCTGGATACATTAAAAACACTGACACTAAACAAGCATGGCTGATTATCTTTCAGCAACAATATTTCAGTCTTCCTGATTGGATAAATGCTGCAGCTCCACCTACATGTACTGTCATAGACACAGGGTTGTAAACGAACACATTGGTTTCTGTGGGAGATATTTAATCCTCATATCAGAGAGTTCATGCAGTTTTTTTTATTTTTAACAAAGTCATGACATTCATGTTAAAGTGTATCACATTATGAAGGAACAGTTTGAAATAATTCTGGACAGTTTAGTGTTGTAGACATTAAGGTTAGGGTTGTGGCTGAAGTAGTGTGATTTAAGGTTTTGGACGTAATCAATTCATATGCCTGTTGATAGCTTTCGTCCTTTCATCAGATGTTATAGGTTTTGTACATTGTGTCTGCGATACTTAGTTCCAAATGTAGAGTGAATGGAAAATACAAAGAGAAATAAATTCGATGGACCAAGAGCACACACACTGGCCAACAGACCATAGAAACAATACAACACATGGACAAGTGGGCAACCTTGGCAAATGTAGAGGAGGTGATTGGTGTTGATGTGCAGCAGAAGGGGCATGTTTTGGATAGTGCAGCTCCGGGTTGCTGGGAAGGGGCTTTTAGACCAGTTGCCTCAATGACTCCGAACGCCGGGGGGGAGCAGGAGGTGTGGAACGTGAGAAATCCAGAGGAGTCTGTCCACTAAGAGGAGATTTCCAGATCCACACATTGATCATGTTGTAGTGACCTCTTTTGCAGGCTTGTATTCCGTCATCAGCAACTGTGATGCTGATTTGATATATTGTTGATATCATTGATAAGAGTTTCTGATGGTGTAGTCGTAGTGTTTAACTCTGTCCTGTTCTGAATCCAGTTCTACATCAATCTGGTGTGTAATTACCTTTTCAGAACTGAAACATAATATTACATGTATACAATAGACAGGGATCATTGAATGAACTTCATAGGTAGTATGAAGAAAAAACCTGTAAATACCAAGAAGAGCACAAGTGAAAAGAAAAACCTTGTACATGGCAAGAAGAGTAGCATGAGCACCAACTTTTCCTCTATACCAGACCTGGGCAAGATAAGGCCGGATCCGGCCCGTTGAATCATTCTGTCCGGCCCGCAATGCATCCAAAACTTTAAAAAGAATACAAAATAAAAATACTTGCAGATTACGTTACTTTATTTACTGCGGCATATTTATTTTATTTCAAATTAAAAGTCCCATGGCACTCCCAGTAATAAGTACAGTAGTATCATACTGTCTGTTTAAAATATGTTTAAGTTGAAATAAGCTATTTGCGTTGCTTTGATACGTAGCTATGGACCAGCACCACAATCCACGCACATAAGATATCATTTTTGGCTACTGAGGCGCCTGTCTGAAAATGAGCCTGTCTAAGAAAAGTTGCTAACGAAAGCAGGGTGTTTAAAACAGAATGGACAGAAAAATATTCACTTGCAGATGTCGCAGGTAAAGCAAATTGCTTAATATGTAATATGTAATATGTCAACGCCCACGAGGCTCTCCTGATCATATTGAGTGAGTGGCCCAAAAAGTTGATTTCTTGGGTCTGGGCTGCCAGAATAGCTGTCGTTCATCAATCATGTAGTACAAAAAATATACTGTATGAACTTAGATAACAGCAATCATTCCAACATTTGCATTGAGTGAAAATCTTCAAAAGTGATTTCATAGACTTATGGCTGCCCTAATAACTGTTGTTAACAATATAACTTATGTAATATAGCCTACTCTGTTAAGTTGAAAGTTAAATTATAAGGCAAATATGTGTTGCAACATTTCCGTTGAGTAATGTGGCCCCCCAGTGAAAAAAATCCCATACGGAAAATATATACATTTTAAATATGTTTTTTAAAACAAATTTGGGATACATTTAAAAATAACAAAAATTGGCCTATACAAATATATTACCAAATACATATAAAATGTATAAAAAATGTTCAAGATCCATTTGAAAATATATTGGAAATTACATACTAAATATATTTTACAATACATTTGGAAAATATATTTTTGAATACATTTTAAAAACATAACACTTGGCAGATCATGACATAAAACACATGATGTTTAGCTTTAAAGGCAAGTGTGCTAACCACTACTCCAAATAGGGATATCTGTTTTCAAGGGGCAAGTGGTGGTCTTACCAAAGTTGCTACTGTACGTTAGAGTATATTGGTGACTGTAAGATGAAATGCATTTTGTAAATGGATATCTATAAATATATGTGTATTTCAACACCTAAAAATTATGTCATCAATACGTCACTATTGATGAGCATTTTGAAAGTGTTTTTTGTATATTTACTGTGTGAAGACAAGTATGCTTCATTCAGTTGTCCTATTATTGGCTGTAATATAATATCGATTTCAGAAAAAAAACCTGGGTTACACCTAAGGGACCCCACAGTCCTTGTCAGGCTCAATAACCACTAAAACCTGAGGCCTGTAAGGGAATAACACCTGTGTTAAGCTGTAAAAGAGTATTGGTCTCAGTTTGTGTTCCTTGTTGAGATAATGGTAAAATCATTTTCAGGTCAGCTGTGAAGTGAAAAAATATAACAAGTCTTACATGAATGTCATTTTTGGACTGTGAACACTAGTTGTTTTGAAATACATAAGGACAAAATTTAAATGTAATTATACATTTTGACAAACATTTCGGAAATAAAAGGTGAAATACATTTTGAAACATTTAACTTTATTCAAACTACATTTAAGGTATGTATACATTTTTAAATACATTTCAGAATAAAAGGTGAAATACATTTTCATACCTGAAATGTATTTTGAATAGAAAATAAATGTATTCGACATATATTTATCATACATTCTACATGCATTTTGCATTGCAAAAATATATATATATATTCTGTATGGGATTGCCCACCCCTGCTCTATCCAATAAGTTTGTTATTTTTAATTTTACTTTCTTTGCGGCCAAGCCACTTAGACCGACAGCCTGATTTATATGTCTTGCACGCTCTTGCCCTAGAGAGTGGACGAGAGTTAATTGTCAATAGTAATCTATATTTGTCAATAATCAATGTACTATTTTTGGTCAAAACTTCATCGTTAAGCAAAACTCAAATAAATAGTTGAATAAACTAGGTGTGTAATAATGTGATTGCATTCCTCTGATTTCATGTGTTCTATATGCCATCTTATATCCTTGTTAATGTAACGTAGTTTACGGTTCTTCTTTAAGCTGGGTTTGCTGGGATTTTTCTCTCGCTTCCGGGCTTCCCCTGGTATCCCCCGTGTTTCACTTCACAACGCTATAAACTGTGGGTAATTCCCTCAGGCAAAGTCAGCAGAAATGCGGACTTAGGAAAAGGCTGCATAAAGGGCTCAAAATGTCTGTGAGAGAGCCCCCGCGCACTTGATGATTTGACAGTGGGACAACCCTAAGCCCTCACAGACTTAGCGAGAACGCGCTTCAAAGTCTGTGAGTGTGGACATTGGGATTGGGCCTCAGTCACTTCAACAGAGGAGATTTCCGCATTCCATTTACCCTCGGAAGTCGGAACTGGGAATGACATCACACCCGAGTTAATCAAAAGTCGGAATCAGAAAACAAGATGGATGCCCCGATTAAAGCCTTTGTTGTGCTTGCCCTTTCGGAATATATACAATGTTTTTCATTGTTTAGAAAAATGTTTTGACCACTTTTAAACGGCCATTCCGTAACCGGTAACCTAACCTGTAACCTGGACGGGCGAGTGCTCTTCAGAATATTGCAACTGTAAACGTAATTTTCCTATATAATTTAACACTAGTCTGCTAAATGGCATAGAGTGCTGCCATCTTGGATTACGAACTCGGGGCTAGTGGGATTGCGCTGACTTTCCGAGCTGGAATTCCGACTTGGAACTCGGAAATTTCAACCTCCAAGTATAAATGGAACACGCCACCAGATCCACGTTTGGCCTTTTGGTCATGTTTTACAGTGATCCAGTGATTCTGTTGCGTTCATTTTACCGTGGCGTCCCGCCATGGTCCCGCCTTTCCTGCCATGTCAACAAAAATATCAATAATCAAAACGTTTTGTTCGACAAATATTTTTTAAAATATTTAGCTTGTTGTGCTTTTTTCTCCATGCGATTTTAGGAACACAGATCGCAATGTCATGGTAATCGGAGCCACCAATACGCTCTATGCAGATGAGCTGTACGAGAAGCTTTCTTTGTGAGCACCGTGTGCGAAACAACTGTTGTTCTCTCGGTGTGCAAAACAAATTATTGTAGAGAGTATGCCTCTGTAGAAGGAAGGAGATCATTATATGAACACGTTGAAGGTGCCAGTCAGTTATTTACTTGAATTACTTTCGTTAACTTTTCAGTTAAAACAAATTATTCTCACCACGTTTAGATGTAGTGATCAATATTGCTGCCACAATTGTAGCCCCAGTTATATTGAGAAACAGAGACGTAAGACAAAGCAAGTTTTGCTAGTTACCTGTACAGAACTATTACCATGCTAGCTAGTTGTTCATCCAACATTAATTGCGACGTACAATGGATCTGTTTTTGATGTGATTTTTCTTTCTTAAGTTGTGTTTGTTGAAATATTTTTATCCATTGCAGCAAAAGAGAAAAGGGGAGCAGGGACAATAGTGTTAGTTACCTTTAGCTATGCTGATGAAAGTCTGAATTAAATTATGTATTTATCTGAACCTAAATAACCTTATTAATTAGGAGGAACTGATTAGGGCAGAGAGGAGAGGGAACAATATATGGAGATAATGGAAGAGGAATAGAGGAGAGAGGAAGAAAATAAAGAGATGGAGAGGAGAGGAGTGAATAGGAAAAGGAGAGAATAGATAGAGAGGAGGGAGGAAGAGGAGATAATAGATGGAGAAGAGGAAATAGGAAGAGGAGGGAAGAGATGGAGAGGAGGGAATAAGAAGAGGAGAGAACAGATGGAGGGAGGGAATAGAAAGAAAGGTGAGAGGAAGAAAGGAAAGAAGAGATGGAGTGAAAGGAGGAGGGCATGTAACTGCATGTGCAACTCCCTCAACAGCCCCCCGATCAATGAGCTGAACTATCAGAAGGTATGTTATCGGAAGTATGTTCCATTATTAATAACTGTGGTGCTGATTCGGGATATTGTCGGAACCACTGAAGAAAGTCTCCAGAGGTGTAGTTGCAAGAGAGTTTAATTTTGTCCTTTTCTGAAGCCACTTACTATACAGTACATCAGTGAAGGATGTAATTACCTGTTCTGAACTCAGAACTGTAAGACATAATATTACATTTTATTTACACCATCCTACACCCACATGAAACTCTGAATCCATGAGTGCAGTTTAAAGAGAAAACATGTTTATGGTTAAAAACATGTCTTTCTCATCTTAAGTAAAAATATAATAGTAAAAGTGAAAAGAGCAACATAGTAGATGACACGTTGTAAAGCATGAACATCCGTACTTGAATAGAAGCTCAACATAAACTGATAACTCACTTCTTGATAGTATCAGGTCTTAGAATCTAATCTTTAGTTTAATACTTATGCTCCTCCTACTGACAAATTTTAATCAAAAAAGTTATACATTATATGATTTTAAGCAGTTACTTCAAACAGTTGACAATATATGTTAATAAGACTATATCACACCGACAGGTCTGCTTTCATGAAGTATGTATCACTGTTTGTGTCACTGTGGATGTTGTTACAGCACAGAAGTAGGCGACAGTGCAGAAGTTGGACATGTCTTCAGCTTTTGAAGTCTTACAATCCTTAGAGTATCTTGCTTATTTAACATCTGCAGTCGTAGATGATAAACCCAGTCCATTACACCAGATCATTAGGCCTGTACCATACAACACATTTTATAGTCAGCGGTCACCAACAAAGCATCACAACACATCTTACCAGCACAACAGCTGTCCAGTTTTTACCGGGAATTTGCGGTACGTCATAAAGTCTACATTTCTGTGAATCGCTAACCTTTTTAATATTGAATGAATGAATATGTCTTCATTGTTGTGGTTGTAGTAGAGGAGGCTTTCATTTAAAAAAGCCCCTCAACGTTGGGAGTGAAGCAGGCAGACGAGACGTTCAACAAACATTAAAGTTAAGAAATGGTATGATCCATTTCAGGGGTGTCTGAAATTGTATTACAACATGGTAAATATATTGTAATGTTTACGATTACAGGTAAGAAAAATATATAAATGTTTCGACCCCCCGACCTATTGTTTTTACCTCTTTTGGGGGTAAAATGAGGAGGGTCAAACAGTATGCCCACATTTGGTGTTGCATACTGGAAGTGTATTACCTGCTGATACTGCTAATGAGAACTTTACAGTTTAACTTCTGTCACGCTATACAGTACATATTAAAGGAAAGTGAATACTTCCCAAGTGCACATGGAAACAGAATGGATAGAGCAGCATCATAGTCACTGTGTCGCAGAGAGAGAGTACATTTCTCTTTAAGCTTTGAAATGATCTTCACTTCAGTCTTTAGTTAAATCAGTTCCACTTATTGACTGTTGCATTACACTAGGCCCCTCTTGACTCAATTTAATTGGTGCATCTTTTTCCAGATGATGGCATTACTGTCAAATGACAGAAGGAAGTATAGTAGAAATGCTCTCAGTTGATTTTATGTTTTTGTACAGTGTCACTGTGTTTCCTGTCAAAGTGGGCTGCATAGCACAATAATACAGAGCAGAGTCTGTCACTTCAACAGAGGAGATCTCCAGATCCACACAGTTCTCATCTTTGTTAATAGTAACTTTCAGACAAGGATGTGGAGGAACAGCATTCCTTATAGATCCTTCTAGTGTGATGTACAGAAGAAAGTCTGGTCTGGATCTGGGATATTGGCAGTACCACAGTACATTGTAGAAAGTGTCATCATATTTACAGGAGAGATGGACATTCTTTCCCTCCTGAACCAGTTCTTCAGTAGTCAAAGGATTTATTGAATCCCCCAAACTGTATTCTGTAACAAAGTTGAGACAATCAAAATGTAAATAGTTATGGTAGTTATAAAATACATACTCATGTCAATAAAATTGATACGCTACAAAAACATTTTTTTTTCAAACACAGCTATATGAATGATTGAAATTTCACTTTTTTTATATAAAATACATTTAAAAGATGAGAGCAGCAATTTAACACCATGTGATAACTCACTTAATACTGATAATAGAACAAAAGAGATGACGAACATCTTAACATTTGAAAAAAAGACAGACTTCAAGCACTGAAATCTGACAGACCCTTCTCCTCCTGGACAATAACATCTTATATTACACAGTCCCTCCTCTTGACACATTTGAAACATATGTTGTCTGGTTGTTGTACAGTGTTTCTGTGTTTCCTGTCACTGTTGGCTGAAGAAAACAATAGTACAGAGCAGAGTCTGTCACTTCAACAGAGGAGATCTTCAGATCCACACGGTTCTTCTCTTCATTTACTCTAACAGAAAGGGTTGATTCCTTCATTCCTTCAGTGGCAAGGAGCAAGAATTCTGGTTTTGATCCTGGGTGTTGTTGGTACCACATTAAATTTCTAGTACCATAAGATCCAGTGTAGTTGCAGGACAGAGTAACAACATCCCCCTCAAAAACATATTCTTCAGTCCTGACTGGATTAATGTCCTCCTCATAACTGATATCTGAAATAATATTAAACATGCTATAAATAAATCATATTGCAATTAATGTACTGTAATACTTTATTGACATACTGTATAGTTCTGCACTGCAAAGCCAAACCCATTTACTTACCAATGAACATTGAAAGAAATAGAATTGTATAAAACATGTTTAAGGGACCTGACTAACTTGGGTTAGTTTGGTGTCAAGTAAGAGTATTTCACTGACATTTCCTCAGGCATCTTCTAGACTGTAATGTCAGACCACTCATTAACTGTAGCTCCACCTCTCCTCAGTAAATGGTTGGGTATTTGAGTTCAGCTGTATCTTTTCAGTTGGTTTGTTACTTCATTTCTTCATCATGATCTTTCCACACCTACTGTACATTATGCACTAGTTCTGAAAGGAGGTCGTTTCAGCTTATGACTTCTATTTACTGGATAATTCTGCTAATTACACCTGTTCCAAAATAAAATAATATTACTTTCCAGAAATATGCTGTCTGCATTTTAATCCAGTACTGAAGAAAAACACATGCTAGGAGCAAACACATGCTCTAAAATGACACAACACACAGTAGGGAAAGTACTTTAGCCCAGTAGACGCACAGTGAAAGCAGAAGATTCACAGCACACAGACTCAACATCTGTATACTAATATAAGCTACACAAACAAGGTATCAGACTGATACATCATGGTCCCAGGGACATACAAACACAAAGTAAATAGACCCTTTCATCACAAATTATGTCAGAAAACCATTGACAAAACAGCTGTAATGTTCTACCAGGCCTACAAGACACCTACACTGAAATTCAAAGTATACTGATATATAATGGTCAGGGACATATTGAACATTTAAATGTAGCATTGATAAACAATTAGCTTCTTTAGTTAATGAGACCTCTCCAGGCATGTGCAGCCTCAGGGACTGGTATGAACCGGTGGTAGACAAGCATGTATTGTGACCTGAAGAGTTTACTTTATTACTGAACGGTAGATAGAGCTAGGCAGTACCTGGCTCCAACATACATGGCCATGCAGCCCCAGAAAGATATGAAACACACCATGTAAAGCGCCCCGTTAACCCCCCAAACACAGATGAAGTCTCAAGCCCCATACACATGAAAATGTTTGTCATTAGGCCATAGGTCCTTTTTCAATGTTTGCAGAGTCTATTTCACAACTTCTACTGGGCCTTTTGTTCTAAATCTGTCTTGATTTAAATGGATTACATCTGGTGCAATAAAGTAGTGCTAACGTTTTACTGGTTGGGACTGGTCACTCTTGGATCAGAATCACTATTTGAGTCCTCCCCCTGCTTTCATGCCTGTTAGTCGCATAACGCAACTCTCCTGCTTCCTGCCTTTTGCCAACCTTTCTTTCTTTTCTTACTTTTTAATTTTCTTTTAATCTTCTTTAAATCTTTTACATTTGTTTTATTTTTGTTCTATAATTATTTTAATCATATTTTTACAATTTTATGTAATTCTAAAAGAGGAGCTAAGCATAGTTCTTTTGTATTTTTGAGTGATTTTTTATGATGAGGAGCTAAGACAGCTGTTGGAGGAACGGATCAACTGCTTAGAAGATTTAGTCACCAGAGCGCTCCTCCGGTCGGACTGTGGGTCCTGTCCGGTAGGTGAATTAACAAATGCTAATGCTAACATAGCAAAACAGGCTAACCTAAGGCTAGAGAACTCTAAAGACTTCCCTATACTTGATAGAATGAAGTCAAAACTGATGAACAGATCAGAGTAATTTCAGAGCGAACGGCTGAATGAGACGATAACACAGCTTGAAATACGTGAGAGTGAACAATTCATTGACTCTGTAGCATCTACTCTAGGGGTTGAGCTACCAAATGCTAACGGACAGACACAGATTGGTATACAAGGGATTACTTCAAATCTTGACCACTCTGTCACGGACCTGGCTGACACTCTCCCCTGGACATGTGCTAATGCCACTGGATTAACTGCAGAGGCTTTCAAACCAGCCTTCCCCAGTGACACTGACACATCTTACTGGCACAGCACCGGGGCTAGACCGAAGGCATCAACTCCAGCGGGGACTTGGTCTTATGTCGTGGCAAATCCAGCAAGAAATCAAATAAGAGAGCACCAACCCTCAATCCACCACCTGAACTTACACTGCAAAACAGGTACGAACCACTGACTCGGAACGAAATGTGTGTAAATGAAATTAGGGAAGCTAACCACAACACTAGCATTAGGGCTAACCAAAATCCAAGAAATAGCCCTAAAACCACTGATAGGACGAGGGAAAGAAGAAACTTTGCTAACTCCACATCTGATAAGCCAGATATTACCTTGATTGGGGACGACATACCAAGCATATCAGAATGGCAAAGACTGAAAACCTAACCATGGCTGACACATCGGTCAGAGAGCTAACAGAAATGTGGCCAGTTATTCTCTCTACACATCCAAGCAACATGCAGATTATTATCCACACTGGGTCTTTTGACATTCTACAAAGGAAAACTGGCTCTGAGATTCTGAAAAAGGATTTTTCTATGCTACTGGAGAAAATAAACAACTTTCAACAATATGTTTTCATCACAGGCCCCATTCCAACCTTGGGGAAAGGAATTGAATCTTTTAACAGACTCCTTGGGCTGAATACGTGACTGACATCGGCATGCCTCAACCATGGGATAAGGTTTATTGACAATTTCAATATTTTTGGAACTGTAAAGACCGCTTTAGACCTGATGGGATTCATCCAAACATCATGGGATGCCGGCTGCTTGGTGCCAACATACGTCACGCTCTTGGAATGCCATTCCCAAACAAGATAAGCATGAAGGACAGTACTCATAGGCAGAGTATCCACCCCCCCCTCTCCTGACCCTTTAACTAAAATCACCCAATGCTTCCAGAAGTTGT
>JACXGI010010516.1:0-17008 GCA_016801175.1 Esox masquinongy
CTGAGAGACCATTTAAAGGCCTTTGCAGGTGTTTTGAGTTAATTAGCTGATTAGAGTGTGGCACCAGGTGTTTTCAATATTGAACCTTTTCACAATATTCTAATTTTCTGAGATACTGAATTTGGGGTTTTCATTAGTTGTCAGTTATAATCATCAAAATTAAAAGGAATAAACACTTGAAATATATCAGTCTGTGTGGAATGAATGTATACATTATACAAGTTTCACTTTTTGAATGGAATTACTGAAATAAATCAACTTTTTGATGACATTCCAATTATATGACCAGCACCTGTAAATCAGGCAGTCGGTCTATTAAGTGCCTTGGCCGCGAAGAAAGTAAAACATGTAAAATAAAAAGTCCCAAACCCACAATTGAGCGAGCGGACAGTGCACTTAGGGTTACTGATGCGTGAACAATGTTTCCCACCTCCTTTGTATCGTTCATCCTTTTTCTGGACCAAATTACTGCTGCACAAAATACCACCATGACTAGTGTTGGCATGACTTTTCCGAACAGGTCCCAGGTAAGATGGCGGAGCTGTTGAGACGTCAGATAGAAGTAAAAGTCCCATCTATGCTTAATGTCTATGTGTGTCACATGAGCCTATGTTCCATTGTCTTTGGTCTGTATCTTAAATCGTTGTCGAGCTATACGTCAAATACCGAACATCAAACTATTTTTACAACAGCAGAAGTGATTTCAACACGTTATGGTAAAAATCATTCCGGTATGCTATAGCCTACTTTAAACTGGTCCCATTTTAACAAACTACAATTTTAAGGCTAGACGCAAATGCGTTACAAAACATTTAAAGGCTATGTATTAGCTAAATGTGATATTTAAAAGCTGAGAAGAAGGTGATATTTAACGGTCAATTTTAAATGCACTCAATTCAGAATCCATTCTTTTCGCACAGCAGGACATTTGTATGAGTTGGTTCTTATGTATTTTGGTTTAAGTGGAAAAGAGACGGCTATACAAACTATTACGTTTAAGTTCAACTTCACGGATACTGAATATGCCTAGTCTTGGAATTAAAAAAAATCAAACTCAATTGAGATTTCTCTTGAGTTGGATATTTTTGTTCAATGTTTAATCTGTTACCGCGAAACCGACCCTTAACGTAATAGTTTTTGTGCAAGTAGGATACTAGCTACTACACATAATAAGAATTCTATTAACGCACATATTAATTTATCTTTGCACATCTGGCAAATAACATTATTTGAATGAATGGTATTTTTTTTAGCAAAACAGAACTTACCGTGCAAGGTGATCTCTGGTTCGGTTTGTTAATAGTGAATGCTTTTTAAACCCGCACTTCATTATATGAACTAGCTACCTCCGCCCAGGGGGTAGGTTACGAAACATGACCGAATATTCATACGCTAGTAGCGAGACTGTAGCTTATAGTATATTGTAATGTACGTAACAGTTCTGGTGTTTTAGAATGAGGGAAATGACTGCCACCTACTGTCAAATTGAGGTAATAACACTAACGGACAGTTTCCTAGACAAAATAGTCCTAGTGCTTGACTATTTCCTTCCGAAGTTTTCAGACCAGCTTTTATACATTTTCTTGTGTTATAAACTTAATTTTTAATTGATTACATTCGTTTTTTATTCTAAATATCTACACACAAAACCTATAATGACAAAGCGAAAAATGTGTTTTTTGAAATATGTGATCATTGGTTGAAAATTACATACAGTAGGGCCTACTAAAACATCTCTTGCACATGTATTCAGACCATTTGGTATCACACACCAAATTGAGCTCGAATGCATCCTGTGTCTTATGATCATCTTTGAGATGTCTCTAGGGCTGTCACAATTCATCGAGTTATTAAAATAATTTAAAAAAAAAGAATTTACTGTCTCGCGGCTTCTATTCATCAGGGCAGTTCCTGTAAAAAAAACTTGGTTCTCATTCACTACTGCAAATTATTACGAATTCGGGTTTGGAAAAGGATTTTATTTACTGATTATCTGTCCACAACTCTAAGAACACTGGTGGTGGGGAAAATATCTAGGCCTGTAGGCTATACGTGTCAATCAATATAATACATTTCTGTTGTTAGTTTTTCGCGTAGTTAACTTGTTTCTTCACAAAGTTTATCAAGCGGTTTAAATGGGAGAGAAGAATATGTTTCGTCGTCCTCACTCTAAACTCCTCTTCCTGGGTGAGAGAGCAGCGTCTTTCAAGACAGTCCAACACTGCAAGCGATTTATGATGTTAGACGTGTCTGTTGCAGTTTGTCCATCGCACCATAACCATAAACTGTTTTACTTTTGGCTTACTATATGTAGCTAATGAAGCGTATAGCCAGTAACGTTTAAGTTTATCAACTAATCATAATTTGTTTTGTCCCTGGCCGGATTCGATACGCGGCCTCCCATATGGTAGACTAACTACTACGTAGTCCAACGTAACTACTACGTCTCTGTCGGAGACATTCGCTCTTCTTGGCCGGCTCCGCTTACACGGTCCTGCGAAAGTGGAAAGTCTTGGTCCCATGTTTCATGAGAGGGACAATAAAAGATCCCAGACATTTTAAATTCTCTAATATCTGTATTAAGATTCATGTGAAGTCCATAAGTTAGTTCATAATTAAATAAAAACATCCACAAAACAACAAAACAATAGGTTTGTGTAGCCTATTGTTTTTTGTTAAAGTTTTATGGTTACATGTTAGAGTGACTATGTGTTACACAGAAGAATTGTATTTGATATAATATTTGCTTAATGCTTAAGCCTTAGTGAGGGCCACCAATAACTTTTTCATTGGCTTTGTAAAATAGATTTTTATAATGCAGTGATGTTGTTTGTATGTATTGGCCTTCCATACACGCTTTGGCAGATGACACGTCAGATGGCGTTATCAAAGCACACGTTTGAATGGGCCATCTGTATATTTGTAAAAATATATACTATTTTAAATTAATCTTCTCAATATTTTTCCCACAAATAAACGTATCTATTTGAATCACAAACAACCAACGGCTTTGTATTGTTTATTGGGGGGTCAGGTCAATGGATCCCAGGATTTTCAGTCTTTTCCAGGGGGGTCACACTGACCTGTCTGTAATATTGGGGGAGTCATGACCCCCGTCCCCCTAATTCTACACCCGTGCAGACAACAGTGAATTCAATTTTGAGCTACTGACTGATTGCAGGCCTATATAGCAGTGTTATTGTATTAAAGTATAAATATATTGTATGATTGTTTGTTCTACGAAACTCAAAATGAATTTAAACAGCAGCAGATGTTTTACAATTTTTCAAACGGCAGCAGCACCAAGCTTTCTTACAATTTTTGCAATCTGCAATGTAAGACAAAAGTTGCTGTTCTCGCGTGCTTCCTCCCTACCAATGATCTACTGATACCATTCAATGATGAGCATTAACAAATACCAGATCCCCCTCTACCACATTCCTTTCATGGGGACTCAGTACTTTAACGTAGTAACTCATTTATAGAATTAAGTATACATCAGTTCAAGAATTTCCATAACAGAATGTTTTAACTTAAGAATTGATTTCTAAATGCTATATAATATCTATGCATCCGTCTAGTATAAGACACAATCTGCATTCATCTCGAGAATAAGATTTCATCCAGTTAAGTTATTAATCATAAATATGACTGTGTCAGTATATAGAGCAGAGGTGGGCAATATTTTTCACTGAGGGGCCACACTGAAAATGCCAGAGTGCATCGTGGGCCAGATTACTTTTTTAACCAACATGCCTAAAAAACACACAACATAGCTAACTCTGTTAACTTGCATATTATATTTATGCATATTTATTTTCCGTGCAACACCGTTTTAATAATCAACCTTAATTTACTTTAACAATGTTTTTTTTTTTTTTTTTTCTGTTAACAACTGTTATTATGGCACGCAAAGGCCTAAAAAATCCCTTTTTAGGGTTATTACTCAAAAGAAATGTTGCAACACATATTTGCCTTAAAACTTAACTTTCAACTCAACAGAGAAAGTTTATTACATAAGGTATAGTGTATAAAAGTTACATAGGTATAATAGTTATTAGGGCAGCCATAAGTCTATGAAATCACTTCTGAAGATTTTCACTCAAAGCAAATGTTGGTATAATTGCCGTCGTCTAACTTCATACAGTATATTTTTTGTACTACGTGCTTTTAACGACAGCTATTCCAGCAGCCCAGACCCAAGAAATCAACTTTCAATCAATCAATCAAATTTATTTATAGAGCACTTTTTACATCAGCAGTTGTTACAAAGTGCTTTTACAAAACACCCGGCCTTAAAACCCCAAGGAGCAAACAACAGTAGTGTTGAATTTCAGTGGCTAGGAAAAACTCACTAAGAAGGCCGAAATTTAGGAAGAAACCTAGAGAGGACCGAGGTTCAGAGGGGTGACCAGTCCTCTTCTGGCTCTGCCGGGTGAACATATTAAGAGTAAAAATTTTAATAATTAATAAATGCATATGGGCTGAGTGCAGAGTCTATTTAAACTTAGTCCAGGTCGGAAGCATGACCAGATGGACAAGGAAAGGGACAACACGGGGAGGGGGAGGTGTCAGCACAGTGGCAGCTGAAATCGTCAGGTATCGTCTTGATCTGCAACACAACCAGGAGGACTTTGGACAGGGACAGCAACGGGTCTTTCAAGCCTGGTACTCCTCAGGTGTGGGCCAGGACCTCAAGTCCTCCTAAGTTTAAAACGGCAGGAGACAGGGAAAATTTAGAAAATGCATTCCTTAGATCTACAAGGATTTATAGTGGAGAAGGAGAACTGACCCTACTCCCCCAGCACTTTTAGGGCTACTCACTCAATATTAACAGGAGAGCCTCGTATGGACGTTGACAGGTGAGCTGAAGTCAGGAGTCATTTCTGTTGAAGCAGTGTGCGGTACTGCTGCAAGATATTCATCAGTGAGGCTGCATCTGCGCTTGGACTTGTTGAATTAAGCATCGGGTGACAGTTTTTGTGTTTCTCTGCATGCTCGCTCTGGAAGTGCCTCTGCAAATTGTACTCTTTAAAAACTGCGACGTTAGCTTAACATATTAAGCAAGTTGCTTTACCTGTGACATCTACAAATAAATATTTTCCTGTCAATTCTTTTTTAAATACCCTGCTTTCGTTAACAACTTTTCTTAGGCTCATTTCCAGAGATCGCAAGCCATCAATTGCGTATAGTACGTACAAATGATAACTTCCGCGCGTGGATTGTGGTGCTGGTCCCTACGTATCATAGCAACGCAAATACCTTGTTTCAACTTAAAGGTATTTTAAACAGACAGTATGATACTGCTGTACTTATTACTGGGAGTGCCACGGGACTTTTAATGTGAAAATAAATAAATATGAAGCAGTAAATAAACTAACGTAATCTGCGGACCTCGTCAGGTATTTTTTATTTTGTATTATTTTAAAAGTTTTGGATGTATCGCGGGCCGGATAGAATTACTCAACGGGCCGGATCCGCCCCGGGGGCCTTATCTTGCCCAGGTCTGATATAGAGGAATGCCTTCATCTTTTCTATACATTATTACACATCCAGTAATATAGTTGTGCTCATAAGTTCGCATACCCTGGCAGAAATTGTGAAATTTTGGCATTGATTTTGAAAATATGACTGATCATGCAAAAAACTGTCTTTTATTTAAGGATAGTGATCATATGAAGCCATTAGTTGTTTGGCTCCATTCTAAATCATAATGATAACAGAAATCACCCAAAAGGCCCTGATCAAAAGTTTACATACCCTTGAATGTTTGGCCTTCTTACAGACACACAAGATGACACACACAGGTGAAAATGGCAATTAAAGGTGAATTTCCCACACCTGTGGCTTTTTAAATTGCAATTAGTGTCTGTGCATAAATAGTCAATGAGTTTGTTAGCTCTCACATGGATGCACTGAGCAGGCTAGATACTGAGCCATGGGGAGCAGAAAAGAACTTTCAAAAGACCTGCGTAACAAGGTAATGGAACTTTATAAAGTTGGAAAAGGATATAAAAAGATATCCAAAGCCATTCAGTACCGTTCAATCACTTATTAAGAAGTGGAAAATTCAGGGATCTCTTGATACCAAGCCAAGGTCAGGTAGACCAAGAAAGATTTCAGCCAAAACTGCCAGAAGAATTGTTTGGGATACAAAAAAAAACCACAGGTAACCTCAGGAGAAATACAGGCTGCTCTGGAAAAAGAAAGTGTGGTTGTTTCAAGGAGCACAATACGATGATACTTGAACAAAAATGAGCTGCATGGTCGAGTTGCCAGAAAGAAGCCTTTACTGTGCCAATGCCACAAAAAAGCCCGGTTACAATATGCCTGACAACACCTTGACACACCTCACAGCTTCTGGCACACTAATTTGGAGTGAGGAGACCAAAATAGAGCTTTATGGTCACAACCATAAGTGCTATGTTTGGAGAGGGGTCAACAAGGCCTATAGTGAACAGAATACCATCCCTACAGTGAAGCATGGTGGTGGCTCACTGATGTTTTGGGGGTGTGTGAGCTCTAAAGGCACGGGGAATCTTCTGAAAATTGTTGGCAAGATGAATGCAGCATGTTATCAGAAAATACTGGCAGACAATTTGCATTCTTCTGCACGAAAGCTGCGCATGGGGCGCTCTTGGACTTTCCAGCACGACAATGACCCTAAGCACAAGGCCAAGTTGACGCTTCAGTGGTTACAGCAGAAAAAGGTGAAGGTTCTGGAGTGGCCATCACAGACTCCCGACCTTAATATCATCGAGCCACTCTGGGGAGATCTCAAGCATGCGGTTCATGCAAGATGACCAAAGACTTGGCATGACCTGGAGGCATTTTGCCAAGACGAATGGGCAGCTATGCCACCTGCAAGAATCCGGGGCCTCATAGACAACTATTACAAAAGAATGCATGCTGTCATTGATGCTAAAGGGGGCAATACACAGTATTAATAACTAAGGGAATGCAGACTTTTGAACAGGGGTCAGTTGATCTTTTTCTTTGTTGTCATGTTTTGTTTTATGATTGTGCCATTCTTTTATGACCTGCAGTTGAATGTGAATCCTATAAGAAATAAAAGACACCTGGTTTGCCTGCTCACTCATGTTTTCTTTACAAATGGTACATATATTACCAATTCTCCAAGGGTATGCAAACTTTTGAGCACAACTGTCTCAGTGCAACGAGTGAGTAATAACTTTTAAACTAGATAGATATCTGTTAGCTCTTGCAAACATAATGCCTTTTCATTGGGCTAAGCTCGTCTTAGGCTGAGATGACATTGCCAACTACAATATTGGAAGGGAGAGATTTTACACAAATTATACTGACATCAAACTAAATAATTAGTGGAGTAAGGTGATACACTGACATACTTTGATTGACAGCCCCTCATTAGCTTAAGGACAAGAAAATACAGAAATAAGTATATAGAGAAAAAAAGATGTATATAAATATGTTTATTGTTTCATGTAGGCTATTCATTTATTTCTAATTGTGGCAGGTTTGGTCCTCCAATGTGCAGAATATGTAAAATATATAACGCAGTATGACGCAATCTTGCAAGTGGAGTTTTCAGTTTAAATGCTTTCATTTAGTGAAAGATTTTCCTAATATTTTTGGTGAGCTGACTCTTCTGGGTCCATTTACCTGAAAGAGCCAGCTCATTTGACTTCTGTACAGCTCTTTGTTTAAAATGCTTAAAAATAACCCCAAAACAATGAAAGAAGTGCAAATCCCCAATGAAAAGGCGAAAAAACGTAGTCTTGAATTGTTAGAGTTTGAAATTAATGTTCAAAGTGGTAAAATCTTACCTTTCCTATTAGATCGCCTTCTGTTTTTTATTGACATTACCCTACTGGAAAAATTCATGTGGAACTCAAAGACCTGCCCTCTAAATTATTTATTGATTTTGAAGTGCGGATATACAATCTTAATCTAGTGAATAAGTTGTCACATTATCTGCAAATAATCGTTGTTTGGGCTTAAATAAGGAGTCAAATGAACAGCTTTTTTCTCCAATGCCGGTTCCCAACATTCGACACAATGAGCCATTCAAAATGAGCTGTTCAAAAAGAGCTGTTGGTTCGCGAACAAATCATTACCTTGATTGTGACATTGTGTTTGTGACTTTCAGTTAGGCAAAAGGATACATTTGGAAGCTGTCTTAGCTCTTTTGTCAATGTTTGTAGGCTACATTTATGGCTACCAGTTATTTACTGTCTTGCTTTCTACTTAACTAAATGTGGCACTTGACTTTATAATTGTGAATTTATAAAAATCCAACCTCGCAGAGGACTTTGGTTTTCCAATATTGCCTGCACTTGTACATGCATGAGGTGAGATAGAATGTATTTTAGATATAAATACCACCCTACGAATGCATGTCCTTAATCTCTGATGTTATTTGTAATTTATTTTACAGTAGTGAAATTATCACCTGTCATTTCATTAAACGCATGTTTTGTTATCCTAGCAATGAGGTTAATGGTAGAGCTAATCAGCAGTTGAACAAAAGAAAATGTTGTTTTTGAAAATGCTTTTGAATTCCTTCTAAAACGTTATTTCGATGTAAATAAAATTCTCATTAAGTTATCCAATTTCCATAAGCAAGATTTATCCTGGTTGATTTACTGGCATAACTTTTCCCCTCAGGTGTTTTATTTGGAATAAGAGAGATATACAAAAATACATCTTTATTTTTCAAAGGTGGTTTGAAAATGGTATTTTGCTGGTCATAATTGTATAATTATGTTGACTTTTTGTATAAATATGGATTTCCAGTTACATTGAGTGAGTATGCCTGAGATCTTAAAATTTCAGTTTTTATATATCATTAGCTGGTGTATGCATCACAGATCACTAATAATTTCATTAGGAAAATATGTACTGAATCAGCCATCCTCTAGCTAAGCTCAGTGTATCCACCAACAACTCATAGGCAGTGCGCGTGGCAACATGTAGCTATCTTTCACGAGAAAATGACCCATTGTCCTACAAACATGGTTACAGATTGTTATAGTATCTGAGATATGTATGTTGTTTGTTTAAACATCAGAAATATGAAATTAATCTAGTCATCAATTTAATTATTAGCCCACTTAAATGAATATATAATTTCCAGGTATTTCCGCTTCATTTATAGAGACAGTAGGAAAAGGTTGAGTCCTTGCTGAAAGAGCAGTGAGCTGGATTCAAACTCTGCAGGAGCACATGTGAACTGGAGCCACTGCTCAGACCTGGAAATAGACTTCTGCTTTTACCCAACCCCCCCAAAACTGAAGAGCTGCAGAGGGCTGCCACGTATCTGACACAAACAATATTGGTTAAACTGGATTTCAACCAAACTCACAGATGATTCCAAGGAGTCAACAAATGAATGTAACATATTTAATCTAATACTTAACGAGAGTATACAATTGCATTACAAGTACGAAGATTGCAGTTATTCAGAGATTTGAGGTGGCAATAAGTTATGAGGGTATACAATTGCATTACAATTATCAAAGATAGAAGTTCTCCGGAGACTGGAGATGGCAAGAGCAAGGAGCCATGCAGAGAAGCAGAGGGAAAAGCCAGAAGTGCCTGTTGTAAGACTACAACATTGTTATAATGAACTTAGCCAATCACATTATCAGTAGGCACATTCCAATCTATGCCTTCCTTGGTGTCACCTGGTAGTGTCTGTTTTACATCATCTGTCAAGCCTGAACAACTAATGCATTATATTTGGTCTAGCACACAGAAACAGAAACGTGTGTACATAGAACATCAGCAACAAACAACTGTCATTACATATAACATCATATAAGGCACATACAGTACATGTTATAGGAAATATATGGAACATAAGAGATGTACATAAGAATAATTTAATGGATAGTAAAAAAAACTAGGACACACATAGCAAGAAATTATTACATTATGAAAAGGCTGTTATATGATTACAGAGAAAGAAGAGGTAACAAATGAAGAGATACAATAATAAACTGATACAGGTGAAAAGAATGGATTTGATGACACCATAAACTACCAAACAGACTGACAAAACAAAGACCAGGACCACTATTATGGTACATCTGCCTCATTCAAACCTCTTTGATGAACAATCTCTATGATGAACAAACTTGAATTTTAAAAGGGCCAGAATAAGTGATTTTATGTGTATATATAGTACATATTAACATGCTGCATCTCTACCTTGCGGATGAACCAAGGATAGGGAGAGATGAGAAGAGCAAGTCAGTGAAAAAGACACTTAAGGGACCACTAGGTCTAGCCAATTTAAAGGCTGTCTGGCAAGAACTGCTTCTACTCTATGTAAATACATAGGTTACATAGTGGTAATTTGTGCAAAATGGCTTTATAGATAAACATTTGAAGTACTATTATTGGGGTGGAGTGAAACATTTATAATCAGTCTCTTGAATTGGACTTTATCTTTCCCGGCCTTGGTTTTGCCCAACCTTCAGTCTCGGGCTCAGTCTTAACTTGGACTCGCCCCTTTCCCCGCTGTCCCAGTATCCTCTTGGTCTTGCCCCCCCTTCGGTCTTGGTCTTCAATCTGATTCGACTTGCTCCGGTCTAGGTTTTGACTTGGTCTCGCCTTAGGTGGTCTAGAACACAGCCTGGCTGTTGGAATAAGGTTCTTTTGGTGGCAGGCATTGTTGGGTTTTCGCCAAACATACCGTGTCCAGAGAATGGACTTCCAGAAACCTCCAGGTTTGCCCAGGTGGTCTCTGGCCAAGTTAAGATGGGCAGTTTGGCCCTTTTTTGACATCAGAGGCTTCTTCCTAGCAACCCTTCCATGAATGCCATGTCGATTCAGTGTTCTTCTTATTGTTGAAGCATGCACAATAACCTGAGATGCAGCAAGGGAGGTCTGCAAATCACCAGATGTTATGTTTGGGTTGGCATTTACCTGATTTATTATTTTTCTTGTGGCTCTTGGGGATATTTTGGAAGGGCGTCCACTTCTAGGCAGAGTTGCTGTCATGTTAAATGCTCTCCATTTATAAATAATTTGCCTCACGGTGGACTGATGGAGATCAAATTTCTTTGAGATTGTTGTATAGCCTTCCCCAGACTGATGTGCTCTCACTACTTCCGTCCTGATGTCCTCAGAGATCTCCTTTCCCCTCGGCATAGTGTTTTTTTTAATTCACCTGTATGGGTAACAGAGGGGAGAAACAGGCAAAGAGTAAAATGAAATAACTCAACGCGTTAGTTAACAACAGTTAGCAGCTTAATCGAACGTATAACAATCGAATGCATACCAGCTAGTTAACGTTACAATTACGTTAGTTAACTAGCCACGGATAACAAAACAAACAGCCAGTCAACTGCTGCGCAGTCAAAACAAGATATCGCTGCAGTGTATATACATGTATATAAATAATAGCTAGCCATCTACTGAATGTAGCATTATGTCCATCAAAATACCACTTAATGTGGATTAAACCACTACAATACCTCAATAGCTAGTTGTTGTCTGTTTGGCTTCCTCTGTGTGTTTTTACCGCGGTTGGCATTCAAAAGTATTTGTGCATTACCGCCACCTATTGTGTTGGAGTGTGGGCCAGCTTCAGGTAGGGTCTAAATCCTTTTGGCCAACCCTGTCTCCCCAAGGAATATAAAAAAAATAAAAAGACTAACTTAGGGCTCCAGATTCTCTATAGAGAAATCTATTTCCTTGTTCACCATTCCACCCCATCAATACCTTCCTAACAATTTGTTGAATGTGTCTTCCGCTCTTCCATAATGCCCCATCATCTGCAAATAGTGATCTGCCAGTTCCAATCTGCCAATACCTGGCTGAACCTGACAGTAACTTGACAGTAATATTGTGTAGGTCCCCCTTTTGTTGCCAAAACAGCCCTGACCCATCGAGGCATGAACTCCACTAGACCTCTGAAGTTGTGCTGTGGTATCTGGCACCAAGAGGTTAGCAGCAGATCATTTAAGTCCTGTAACTTGCGAGGTGGGGCCTCCATGGATTGGACTTGTTCAGCACATCCCACAGATGTTCGACTGGATTGAGATCTGGGGAATTTGGAGGCCAAGTCAACACCTTGAACTCGTTGTGTTTCTCAAACCATTCCTGAACCATTTTTCCTTTGTGGCAGGGCGCATTATCCTGCTGAAAGAGACCAATGCCATCAGGGAATACCGTTGTCATGAAAGGGTGCACATGGTCTGTAACAATGCTCAGGTAGGTGGTACGTGTCAAAGTAACATCCACATGAATGGCAGGACCCAAGTTTTCCCAGCAGAACATTGCTCAAAATATCACACTGCCTCCGCCGGTTTGCCTTCTTCCCATAGTGCATCCTGGTGCCATGTGTTCTCCAGGTAAGCGACGCACACGCACCTGACCATCCACGTGATGTAAAAGGAAACATGATTCATCAGACCAGGCCACCTTCTGTCATTGCTCCACTTTCGGCAGTGGACAGGGGTCAGCATGGACACCCTGACTGGTCTGCTGCTACGCAGCCCAATACAAACTGCGATGATTTGCGTGTTCTGACACCTTTCTATCAGTACCAGCATTAACTTTTTCAGCAATGTCAGCTACAGTAGCTCTTATGTTGGATCGGACCACATGGGCCAGCCTTCGCTCCCTACATGCATCAATGAGCCGTGGCCGCCCATGACCCTGTCGCCGGTTCACCGCTTTTCCTTTCTTGGATCACTTTTAATAGGTACTGACCACTGCAGACCAGGAACACCCCACAAGGGCTGCAGTTTTGGAGATTCTCTGACCCAGTCAATTTGGCCCTTGTCAAAGTCACTCAAATCCTTACGCTTGCCCATTTTTCCTGCTTCTAACACATTAACTTGATTACAGAATGTTCACTTGCTGCCTAATATATCCCACCTACTGACAGGTGCCATGACAACAAGATTATCAGTGAGATTATTCACTTCACCTGTCAGTGGTCATAATGTTATGGCTGATTGGTGTAACATCACCTTTTCCTCACAACACATACTGTTATTGAATGTCCTTTTACTTGGAAGAAAACATGGATGTCACCATCAGTTGATCCCATCCTGACGACCTGGTTTGTTCATGTAATCACAACCTGAATCAGGTCATCAGGAAGGATGCACCAATGAATCATACTAAAATTAACTACTTGTCATGGAGATGGCCCCAGTGGTGCTACCCATGCTAGAACAAGTGCTATAATAATACAAATACATAGATGAGATCTCTCTCCATCTCACTACTGTCACACAGCATCTGAGAATGTGCACAGGTTTCCTTCACACCGTTACATCATTGTAGCCACGGTACCAAAACAGCTTAGAACTTCTGCATTGCGGATCAACATTGAGTTGTTCTGGAAATGTACCCAATTTGCAGATTACTTTATAGATCTACATCATACTGCTGAACCTACCGTAAATGAGTAATGGAATGGTTTAAAATCTGCATACCTGCCCACTCAGGGCACCAGACTATGTAAAACAAATTGCAGGACAAAAGCACTCGCAAATACTCATTCAAAAAACTCAATGTACTAGAAGCTGTTTATTTCATGGAGGCAAAAAAAGATAGGGTTTGTTAAAAGGCTGTAGAGAAGCTGTTTAATATTGAGTTGGTTTTCATGTTAATATTAATAGAACAGTTCTTACAAAATCTACATTATTTACACAATCAATCCATAGAACCATTCTGGATTTAGGCACAAAATACAAAGAAAGCTTAGTCCAAAAGATTCCTTCTCTTTTTGATTAGATCAAATATGCAATTATTACAAAAATAACCCATTATGAATACGAAAATATGACATTGATGTGAAAATATGACGTGATCAATAGCCTAGTTTGATCAATGAAACTGTTTAGTTTTTTGTTGACAAAAGGTGCATCTCTGAACTAGAAAAAACATCCTACAATCCCAAATGAAACAAGCTAAAAGAGTTATCTGCTGTATAAACAAAACCAGAGTTCAGGACAAATTCTTGAAATTATGAAAGAAAACAAAAACATGTTTATGAATATTTTAAGATATTTCATTAATCATTTAAATGTTGTTGAATATGGGACAAATAAAAAAAGCATTAGCTTAACCCTCAAATTGGACCTGAGCATAGAAATGGAAAGACAGCCCATGACACAGCTTTTTGGCTTCTGAAGACCACACTTGTCACCTTGGCTTCTGTCCTTTTCTGTGAGCCAATGACCAAATTGAGGTTCAAAATGACTGCAGGAGATTGCCGATTGATGGCAATTGACTGTCATACTAACTCATTAATATTTGTAGATTAGTCAGGAGTCACAATTTACCCATTAAACGTTGTGGTTTCGATCCTCTTGAACATGGCTAATTCAAAGCATTTAGATTAAACGAGGAGGCTAAATTAACATATCTTAGAGAACAGTGACATATTCTTTGGTATCTGAAAGTGTGACTGGTCAGGTTCAATGAAACTATGGTGTATGGCTGAGTGGAATTTGAAATGCACTGAAATAGATTTAACATCATAGCACTCAGATTCCATATGGGCATGGGCAAGTTAACTCAGAAGTTTAAAGGGGGTTTATTCCCAAATTCTGAATTAAACACAGCCCGGTACCAAACATACAAGGTTTAACATCGCAAAGATATATTTGCTTTAGGTGTTCAAGGGATCCGTATAATTATGGGGATAAATATAATTTGGGGTAGAAGTACAAACTAAAGCACTCCATTTGAGATTCATGCACAATTAAAATTAAACATGAAAAAGCCTTTTGAGTTTTCAAAGACATCCAACACCTAGGCCTACACTGCGCGCAAGAATGAACCTTCCGATACAAGAGTAAACACCACAAACTGCTGATTCTTAATCTGTTCAGTCAGTAATTCAAACTCAACCCGAATCCTAACTTCTGAGTCCAGTATTCTGGAGCTATATGAATGGATGTTTAACATGCTGTATAGTAAAGGTTTGTTTTGTAAGGTTTTTAAGGTATACAAACTGTAGATTGAGAAAACTGGCTGACCTAGTGTTTAGGGAGCCTCAGTCCTTTAAGTATTCCTCAGTAGTGGTGAGAGTATAACTGTAGGGATCCCAGAATTTTTATCAAACCCTAATTCAGATGTGTTCATTCAAATCAGAGGACATTGCTCAACGGTAACAACTTATTCCCAAGTCTCCACAACAGCCACACATTAAACTCCTCACCCTCTCTGCAGCATTAAGTAGATAAAGTACATTCATATTTCAGAGTCTGCAATACTGCTGCTGTAAAAACGGCTTTATAAAATAAATTGGACTACTAAAGTGACACTCTTACACAAAGGCAGGATTAAAAGACAAAAAAATCTTTACAATGATATAATCTGTTAACCCTACTCTTAATTCACAGTTGAAACTCCATATTCATAAAATAACACATGCATCAGTAGTTTCTCAACCCAACCCATTATGTCAACATCAATCTCCATTATAATACAAATATCAACAAAAATCTATGAAACAAACTATGTTCCACTCCATTATACTATGAGCTGTGTCTAGCAGTAGCACCTCAACAAACCCAACTAAGCTCAGCTGCATCTTCTGCCCGACACCATGCTCATCCTGTCCCCGTCATCGCCAGTAAAAGAGGAGCAGAGTCAAGTCTAGTGACACTGGGGGTCAGGCTATGTGATGACAGTTAGGCAAGGAGACATTATAAGGTGCATTTCAGAAACTCTTTACAGACTTTCCTCTGTTGGTTCAAACATTGACAATGCATGTCCAAGAAAGCGTCTGACGGATGACAAAGCAAAAGCGGCTGATACCATTCTTACAGCCCTTCCAACATCTCACTAAGGCAGCCCAAAACAGCAGAGCACCTGCTCTATATGCAGCCAAAGCCCATGCTTGGTAAAAACCCTTTGTAATGTTCTGCTCGTGTGAGAAATTCCATTGACCATAACGTAGAGAGAGTGGTACTAGCTTTTTCAATGGAGGTGGTGGTGATGTTTCTTCGGTGAGACATGGGGAGTGTGATGCTGACCAAGGGTGCTAGGAGTGGGTTCAAGGCGAGACCGTCTAGGTGGTTTCCAGTACTGTATCGTCTCAGGGAGCAGGGTCCTGTGGGCTCTGCATGCGTCTCTCTGCAGCTTCTGCCATTGTTCTGCGTCTGGTCAGATCTGAGACAGGGGCGTCTTCCTCCAGTGTGGGAAGGTCTTCATCCTCTGGGCTCTTCCGTAAATATTTCCTGTTCAATAAATACGTTAAGGTTAATGTGGGATGAGCACTACTAACCCCAGCCTACCGGACAGAGATAGCAACTGGTATCTACTCTAATCTGAAAAGAATCCTACAGCTCCGGAAAAAAATAAGTTTAATGCACCTTTTTCTTTCCTTTCCTAAAAAGTTGAAAAGGAAAGTTTTGAATGAGAAACAGAAGCGTTCAATTTGCAGTGGTCTCTTAATTTTAACCCTTCTGTTCCTCACGCAAAACCTTCCTTTTGGACTTTTTTGGAAAGGAAAGAAAGGTGCAGTGGTCTGTTAATTTTTTACGGAGCTGTATTTTGAACAGTGTCATCTCAGGACGGTCATCCAGCCACAAATGGGCTGTGTAAAATCATGTCGGCCAAGTTGGTAAGACGTTGTGTTCACCATCTCTGCAAAGCTATGAATGTTTCCCGTAACTGAATACAGCCGTGTGATTGGACAGACTGGCCTGGCGTTGCCAGCGGTTACGGTGACGTACCTCAGCGCCTTCTGCAGAAGCTCATCCTTCCTCTGCAGCAGCATCTTCTGTCTCTCTTCAGCAGATTTGGAGAAGCGGCTCCCTCTGACCTCCAGGTTGTCCAGCTCGCTTGGGCCTGCCTCCGCCCCTCCACTGCCTCCCGCAGCCTCCTCTGGGCCTGGGTTCATCGGCGGAGGGGGTCGCTCAGCATTCTGGAGCGGGGGAGGCAAGTCACAGGCATCTGTAATCAACACCAGCTGACACCACAGCGTACATCTTCAAACATCTTGCACCCAATGTCTGAAGGGTGGGACGTACCAGAGCAGGAAAGGGTA